>PVKC010038053.1:0-12839 GCA_004027635.1 Crocidura indochinensis
AGAAAGAAAGAAAGAAAGAAAGAAAGAAAGAAAGAAAAAGAAAGAAAGAAAGAAAGAAAGAAAGAAAGAAAGAAAGAAAGAAAGAAAGAAAGAAAGAAAGAAAGAGAAAGAAAGAAAGAAGAGAAAGAAAGAAAGGAAGGAAGGAAGGAAGAAAGAAAGAAGAAAAAGAAAGAAAGATGGGGGAAATTGTAGGAGAGAAGTTGGGGACATTAGTAGTGGAAAATGAACTTTGGTCAAAAGATGGGTGTTGGACTATTTCATAACTGAAACTCAACCCTCAGGTCCTTTTTAAGTCTGTATATTTTAGTAATTTAATTCAATTTATAAAAAAGATATAAAGGACTTGGAAGAAGAGGAAAAAGAATTTCTTGCAGCACATCTTACGTTATTCCATTTGGATACCTTCCTACTGCTAGAATAAGGAGAGCCATGCTTCATAGGCTTAAGAGATAAATTGGCCATTTGAAAGACAACTGGCTTTCACCTGAGATCTAGGTAGTCTTAAGGTTATATATAAATCATATTTCTGACATGTCTAATGATGGCAGATAAAGAGAATGACAGCAACCTTATGTATGAGAAAATAGAAAAGATACTAAGAAATATGGGTTGAGGTCTCCACTCAAATTTCATCTTCTCAAAGAATCCTCATTTCTCATTTAAAATTATACTTTTGGAGCAATATCACATTGGTAGGGCAATTTTGCCATTCACACAGCTGGCCTGGGTTTGATCTCTGGCATTCCATATCGTCTCCTGTGTCTGCCAGGAGTGATTTCTGAGTGCAGAGCTGGGAGTAACCACTGAGCGCTTCCTGGTGTGGCCCAAAAACTAAATGATAATAAAAATAAAAATAATATGGGACCAGAGTGATAGCACAGCGTTAGGGTATTTGCCTTGCATGCTCTGACCTGGGACAGACTAGGGTTCAATCCCAGCATCCCATATGGTCCCCTGAGTGCTGCCGGGTTCAGCCCCCAAACCAAAAATAAATAAATAAATGAGGTCAATTTAAAAATAAAATGAAAAAAAAAGAACCAACAAAAAATAAAATTGCATTTTCAACTCTCTGCTGTTTTATCTTCCTCTGCTTTTTAGTTAATAGGCTTTACAACTTCTTAATACTTAGCAATATTTAGTATTTTTATATTGTTGATTATTGCCTCTATCTTTCTTATATAATCTTCACTTTTTGTTGTTGTTTCATTTTATATAGCACAAGCATGCAGAAACAATACTTGGCATAAAACAAGCACTCAATGAAAAATTGTTTGGATGAATGAACGAATGAATGAATGAATAAATGAATGAAATGATAGGCTACTGAACCCACCTGCTGTTCACTGTGATTCCCTAGCTAGATAACATGCACATGGAGAGTGCCTCCAGGTGTGACCACTAAAGAGCAAAGTACTTTATTGTTAAACTCTCAGATATTAACCATTGTTATCTAACAATAGTCATTTAATCCTTGTGCTACTGCTTCAGGGTGCCTTTCAACATGAATAGCCATTTCTTTCATTATAACATGCAGAATTAGTAATAGGACACTTTACTGCAGCTATTCAGTTATTTTTTCCTGAGAACTGTGGAAAGATTACCACCTATTTATGAGAAGTATCTGTTTTATGGATTAGTAAAATGAGAATTAGGTGAAATCTGTCTACTTCCTTTTGACATTCTAATTAGTAAAATTTCAATGTCTACACAATATAATCAATGGAATGTTCAGCTCTGATAATTTATCTAACAACTTGAAGAAAATGTTTGTAGATATTAGTAACATAATACTATAATTAAAGAGCAATCATTTGACCAAATTCCAGAAATGATAAAGATCTAGACAAAAAAGCTTTATAAAATTCACACTCAAAATTGGAGCCTTTTATTACTTCCAATTTGTCACATTTGTAGTAGATGATTGATATAATTATCAATTTGAATTACAAAGCAAAATTGGTAGAGATTTGAAGGAGTGAATGGGAGGCTATGTTAACCCTGGAAAGTCAAGGGGTTTGTCTTAGTCACAGAAAGCTGGCTTAGTGTGCTTTTCCTCTAATTGACACAAACTTTGATGCAGCATGATATCTCTTCCATTTGACTTCTCCTCTAGGCTCAAACTAATAAACTATCATAGGAAAAGGAGTTGACTAGTTTAATAGAAACAATAGAAAAAAATAAAAATGCAAGAGCAGGTGGATTCTATAGAAACTCTCAATAATTTTAGTAATTAATTATGATGCTAGTGAAGGCCCCTCCAAGTGACTTATGTGAAGTGGGGAGAGAAAAGCAGCAGCCCAAGAAAAGAGTTTACAATTTTCTCTCTACCCACCTCTGCCACCAGAGAAAGTGGCTGGGGAGATCTAGCACTGTAGACTTTGTTCTGGCAAGAAAAGCAATCTCAGTCCTAGATCTTATTCAGACCTTTAAGGTCTGTGGTCTTACCTCATAGGAAAGAATTTCAGGAGACAAGAAATGAAGTAAAAATCAGGTTTTAATTGGAGGTAGAAGAGAGAGGGGATTTTAAAAAAAGTGAGAAAATAACATGCTGAGGGTGAGTCCAGGCTTCTCCATAGGCAGTGAGAGCTCAGACACATATTCCAGAGTGGGTTCAGGTGGACTCTTAGGGGTCCTCAGGCTTCCCTCCTCCCTCCGTACTCCAAGGTGGGGAGGTGCATGGGGAGCAGGGCGGGCAGATACCTGGCTTCCAGTTTCCCCTTTGATTCTGGGGAGACCAGTTTTTGCTAGGTATGGGATATGGGGAGGCCCTATGCCTCAGGCCTTCTCCCTAACCTAGGGAGTGCTGGGAGGCTTGGCAGGCCCCTACCATCCCCCTGTTTCTCCCCTGGACTCCAGGCCTTCCCTGGGTGCCAGCTCAGAGGGCCAGAAGTGGCTTCAGGTGAACTCATAAGGATCCTCAGGCCTCACCCCTCCCTCCATACTCCAGGGATGAGGTGCATGGGTAGGCAGGCAGGCAGATATCTGGCTTCCGGTTTCCTATTTGATTCTGCAGGCCAGCTCTTGCTAGGTATGAGGTTTGGGGAGGCCCCATACCGGAGGCCTTCTCCCTAGCCTGGGAAGTGCTGAGAGGGTTGGCAGGCCCAGAGCTGTCCCCCTCTTTCTCTCCTAACTCCAGGCCCTCCATGGGTGCCAGCTCAAATGGCCAGAAGTGGGTTCAGGTGGACTCTTAGAGGTCCTCAGGCTTCCCCCCTCCTCCGTACTCCAGGGGTGAGGTGCATGGGGAGGAGGGCAGGCACATATCTGGCTTCTGGTTTCCTCTTTGATTCTGCAGACCAACTCTAGCCATGTATGGGGTTTGGGAAGGCCCCATGTCGGAGGCCTTCTTCCTAGCCTGGGGAGTGCTGGGAAGGCTTGGCAGGTCCCCAGCCATCCCTTTCTTTCTCCCCTGACTGCAGGCCTCTCCTGGGTGCCAGCTCAGATGGCCAGAAGTGAGTTCAGGTGAACTTTTAGGGGTCCTCAGGCTTATCCCCTCCCTCTGTACTCCAGAGGGGAGGTGCATGGGGAGGGGTGCAGGCAGATATCTGTCTTCCAGTTTCCCCTTTGATTCTGCAGGCCAGGTATGGGGTTTGGGGAGGCCCCATGCAAGAGGCCTTCTTCCTAGCCTGGGGAGTGCTGGGAGTCTTTGCAGGCCCACAGCCATCCCCCTCTTTCTCCCCTGGATTCCAGGCCTTCCCTGGACTCTGGTCCAGGTTAACTCTATAGGGGTCATCAGGCTTTCCCCCTACACTACATGGGAATGCACTTTGGGAGGAGGGTGGGCAGTTCTAGCACTGGTTTATGTTGGGACAGTCACTGGAAATTAATTCTCCTTGGTCTCCATTCCAAAAACCATGTGGGGGCTTGTGCCCCCATGCATTCAATATATATTGATAGTATTATATGCATATAGTTTATATATGCATACTATCCATCTTGTGTTGTGACCTTGATACTGTCCTACAAAGCTCATTTTTAATCTTTTACTGCCTCAGGCCTAACCCTTATTTCCCCCCATTTACCCACGTAGGGGCAGCTCATGACATGAAGCTCACCACCTAGAGTGATGAGTGCAGTTAGAGAAATAACTACACTGAAAACTATCATAACAATGTGAATGAATGAGTGAAATAGAAAGCCTATCTCGAGTACAGGTGTGGGTGGGGTGGGGAGGTGGGAGATCTGGGAAATTGGTGGTGGGAATCTAGCACTGGTGAAAGGGGGTGTTCTATACATGACTGTAGTCATACAACCACAATCATATTTGTGATCACGGTGTTTAAATAAAGATAATTTAAAAATAAATTAAAAAATAAATTTAAAGGGGCTCGGGAGATAGCATGGAGGTAAGGCGTTTGCCTTTCATGCAAAAGGTCATCGGTTCGAATCCCGGTGCCCCATATGGTCCCCTGTGCCTGCCAGGAGCAATTTCTGAGCATGGAGCCAGGAGTAACCCCTGAGCACTGCCAGGTGTGGCCCAAAAACCAAAATAAATAAATAAATAAATAAATTTAAAAAACATCAAAAAAAGAACTATATTACAATGACATTTTACATGACCAATCTAACAAACTTCAAAATCGGTAACTATGATTCATAAGCATCGATTTATTTGTTCTTTATAAAACTGAGTATTATATTCTAATAAAATGCTATATATCTATTTTTATTAAAAAATAAAATAAGTGGTGAAGAGAAACAAAAAGAAAAATGCCCTATAAAAACCCTGCTTAAATGATGCTCCTGGTCTTTGCCTTGAGACCTTTCTCTTGGGCACTGACCTCTGCTGAAAATAAAATTCTTGCCTATGCAAAAGAAAAAAGGAAAAAAAAAAAAGAAACAGCTGCATGTTTGTTTCCATGCTCAGGCAATGAAAGAATTGGCCCTACAGAACCAACCTAAACAGGAATCCTGCTGTCTACAATTTATTGTATAATTTTCTTTTTATTTATTTATTCATTTATTTTTTTATTTTTGGTTGTTGGGTCACACCTGGCTGCCCTCAGGGGTACTCCTGACTCCACACTCAGAAATCGCTCCTGGCAGACTCGGGGAACCATATGGAATGCTGGGATTCGAACCAATGACCTTCTGCATGAAAGGCAAACGCTTTACCTCCATGCTATCTTTCCAGCCCCGTCACTGTTTCTCTTTAAAATAAGATGTAAAGATATACTCAACAAGAAATCCTAGAAATAATCAGTGAATAAATAAAATAAATTCTAACTAGATAATGGTTTATAAGAAGAAAATTAGAACTTTAGGTTTAAACTAAGTTTTATGTCTTTCCTTAAAAGATTATATTGCATTTCACTATATACTACTGTGTTCAATAGCCATGTCTATCTGCTTATTCTTTTTCTTCATTATTATTTTTTATTTATTCTTAAATGATAGAAGGTTCTTGAGACAGGGAGGTGATTCTGTTGTAAGGGTTTGTGTGCTACATGCAGGAGACCAGGGTTCAACCTTCAGAACCACAAAAGTAACAAATGCAATTTTAGGCAGTTTTTATTTGTAAAATATGTACCACATTTTTGAGACTTAATAAACATCATAATATATATTATCTCATTAATTTTGATGCAAGACAGATAGTAGAATGAATAGAGCATTTGCCTTCAACGTAGCTTGATTTCTGCTTGCCCCAAAAAGACAAGTAATAATAATAAAATAATAACAATAATAACTGTAGTAGAAATTTTACTTTTGTAACATTTTAATATAGAATTTTCTGCATTGGGGCCGGGTAGTGGCACTGGAGGTAAGGAGCCTTCCTTGCCTGTGCTAGCCTAGGACAGACCGCGGTTCGATCTCCCGGTTTCCCATATGGTCCCCCAAGCCAGGAGCGACTTCTGAGCGCATAGCCAGGAGTAACTAACCCCTGAGCGTCATCGGGTGTTGCCAAAAAAAAAAAAGAATTTTTTGCATTGAGCTAGTAAATTATTAAAAATTGACTTCATTGTTTCTCTAAATTAAAAAATAACTATCAGAAAAAGTTAAGTGTATCATTTGTATTTAGTTCATTTCAATTTAAGTTCTATGCTTTATTAGACAGAGCTGGTCTAGGACAATCTTAAACTCTGCCATTCCTCGGACCCAGCAATCACAGGTCATAGCCCAGGATGGAAAAGATCTATGAAAGGAACACAGAATGGAGTGAATAGAAATCCTTTCTCCACATTCTGAGATTTTTCTTGGCCACACCCTATAGTGCTGAGGGTTACTGCTGCCTCTATGCTCAGAATCGCTTCTGGCAGGCTCATATGGAATACTGGGGATTGAATTCTGATTTGTTCCAGGTCTATCCTGTGTCAGCCACATTCAAGGCAAATGCCCTACCTGTACTATCACTCTAGGCCCTCTAAGAAAATTTTTCCTGATCTTAATACAGCCATAATCCCCAATGCATCTTATATAGATTTTGAGACATCAAAATAGTTCCTGAGTCATGCAGCTCATTTATCGCCATGGTAAGGTAGGACAGATGGATGATGCAATCGAAGTTATGGTAACATATTTTCTTGGGAAAATAAACATTCTTTGGGTAGTACATAAATCTACTTTCACAAGACAAGAAATTTTGACTCACAGTGGACCTTTTCCTCAAGATCAGATACAAAGGTATCTGATACATCATAATTCAGTGACATGGAATTAGGAAGCAGCTGAAACTCACATGCAGTAAATCACGGCCAAGGTGAATTATGAGTAAGATTTAGAGCAAAAATAAGATTTTGCAAATAAGTAAATCACATTAAAAACTAACTAGCTTCTGTTTCATCACCACCTGTGCCTTTTGTATTTGTTCAATTATTTTTTATTAATTCCTTGGAGAGATATATTTCCCAAAATTGTGAGTTTATTTCAGAATCACTCATTACTTCCATTATTACTTCCAATGATCAAGTCCAAATTTTCATCACTTCATCCTGAAGACTACAACTAGTTCTTTCTTTATCTTTTTTTTTTTTTATTTGGTTTGTGGTTTTTCAGACACACCTGGTGACACTCAGGGGTTAATCCTGGCTATGTGATCAGAAATTGTTCCTGGCTTGGGGGTTGAACCAAGGCCCTACCCCTGCACTATCACTTTGGCCCCAGGTTCTTTCCTTACCTTTTTTTTCTCAGCATTCTCTTCATCTCATGAGTTGATATAGGAGTATGTTCTTGTAGATCATTTTTTCCAGAACATGCCATTCCTCTGCTCAAACGCTTAGAATTATTCCTTATAGATTACCCAAACACAAAGGATTTGCAAAATATTCACTTACTGTTTGTCTTCCTCCTTATATTCCTTTAGAATTAACTTCCCATTCTTCCCTCATTTTAAAATTATTTTAAAATTTAATATCTAGCAGATGTAAAACATTATTCAAGTTCTTTACTCATTCTAATGCAGAAGCTTTTCTCAATAGATACCTTGCTTTTGCTGAAATCTAAGATACTTGTTATTTCTATACATATGCTTCCTATGTTTTTGTATTTAAAATAATTTCCCTATAATCACTGAGCTTTTGACTAATTTGTTTATAATATCCCAAGTTCTAACTTTTATTGATTACTTGAAAATAGATAAGGAAAGTTTTATTTACTGAATGCTTTCTCTGTCAGTCACTGTAAAAAGTGTTTAGCATTTACTGAGATTCTCAGAATCCACTGTTCTTTATATATGAGCTTTCCTTTCATTGTTCACATATTGTCTTGTCAGACTGATGCCTTATGCTAAATAACACTGTCTCAAATGTATATACAGCAGATTTAATGATGTTTAAGGACACTGGTAGTTGAATTTCCACTGGTAATTTCTATGTGAGCTACACTTCTTGCTATATTCCTGAGACTCCATATGTCTTCAAAATTTTTTTACCTTCCTCTAAAATATTTCAAACTCATCCTGTTTTAAATGTCTAATATTCATCAGTTTTATTTTACCCTTTCCCGTGGAATTATGCAAGTTTTAAGGATACAGGAAGCAAAAGTACTGTGTATGTAAAAATTTAGTAAAATGGTCTCTCATTTAAAGTAAATATATTTAAAACAAGTTTTTGGTATTATAAAATTGGTTATTTGGATTCAGAAAATATTGATTTAAACTATATCTATCTTGTATCTACAGTATTTATTTAATGATTGGTCATATCAATAGAAATCAGTTCCTATGTGAAGAGTGGTATTCAAACATAAAAGTAGAGAACAAGAGAAATAGTATAGCCGGTGTTTGCTTTGCACCCATCTAACTTAGTCTTAATCCCTGGTATGATATATGCTTAGTGGACTGAGCCTCACCAGAAGTGATCCATTATCACAGACCAAGGGGCAAGAACTGAGTATAGCTGGTTGTGACCCAAGAATGATAAAAAAAAAAAAGATGACTATTTGAGAACTGTAATTTCCATGTGAAATTCTCATATACATATATGAGAATTTATTTAATATTTAAATATATTTATAAATATATATAAATATAATATATTTATATATTATAAATTTATTTTATATTACAATATTTATAATTTATATATGTTTATATATAAATTTATAATGTTATAAATTTATATATAATATAAGTAAATATATATAAATATATATTTAAATAGTATATGAATAAGTCCAATCTGGTGAGAGAAGCTTTAAAACAAAAACTTAAAAAATAAAATTAAAAAAATAAGTTTTAATTTTAATAGGATTGCACTGAATGATTTCAACTCTAAACTGGATCATAAGAAGAAAGAACCTTAAAAAAAATATCTTTGGAAAGAAAATACATGAAGCAACCACTTCCCTTGTGGCTGATATAAAGACTCAAAGTTGAGTACAGACTGCTAAAAGAGGAAAGTCAGTATACTGAAAGAAAATAGGTTCCTAGAATTTGCTGGAAGTCTAATTTTGAGGGGCTTACTGGAAATTTTTCTTTCAGGTAACAGGGAAAACTGAAAGGAGATTGCACAAAATTGCCTAAAACGGTGAAGCTCCTGACCACCAGTTCCTGCTAGCTTCCTTCCGTGTAAGAGTTGGTGCTGGAGAAAACCACATGCACACAGGAACCATCAAGCATCCACAAACCACTGCAAAAGCTTGCTTTGCAAGCATATTAAATCCATGATGCAAAAACCTTTTAATTCTGCAAAGGTTCTGCATACGTTCTCAAGTTCTGCTGAATTCTACACCAAATTTTTTTTTAATTAGGGACTGGAGCGATTGCGCAGCAGGGGGGCATTTGCCTTGCAGCCGCTGTTCAAGACCAACTGCCGTTCAATTACCCCTCACCCCCTGGAGTCCCATATGGTCCCCCAAGCCAGGAGCGATTTCTGAGCACATGGCCAGTAGTAATACTTGAGCCAGTGTCCCCCCCGCAAAAAAAAATTAAAGAACCTAAATGCATTTTTAGGGAGAAAATTCAAAAGTTTGAATTTGGGGGCCAAAGAGATAGCACAGCGGTAGGGCTTTTGCCTTGCATGCAGTTGAATGGTGGTTGGAATCCCGGCATCCCATATGTTCCCCCTAAGCTTGCCAGGAGCGATTTCCTTCTTTTTTTTTTTCTTTTTTATTAATAATTATCTTGACCAAAGTGAATTACAAATCTTTCACAGTAATATTTTATGTACATAGTGACATTGAATCAGGGGCATTCCCACCACCCCTGTTGTCTTCCTTCCATCCCTGTTCCCAGCATGCATCCCATATCCTCCTCCTTTTTCCCCCCGGGCTGCTAAAATAAGTGGCCCCTCCTGTGTCTAGCTTGTAGATTGGGTGTTGATTCTGTTGTCCTTGGCTTTGGATTTGGTGTTTAAGTTTGACCATTTTTTAATTTTTACTCAATGTTCATATGACTGTTTGGTATTGGTACCATCCAATATTTCCCCCTCAATTTATGGGGCAGAACAAGATGATTCAAGTTATGAGGTTCTGTTTGAAGGAAAATTAAAAAAAGGTGGGGGGGCTAAAATCCAATAAACAAAAAACCAGGAGGAATTCAACTAGAGGTTATAAATATCAATTTAAGAGAAGAGAGGGAAAAAAAGAAGAAAAACATAACAATAATACAAAGGAAAATAACCAAACAAACAAGAAAACAAAAACAACAATGGAAAAAACAGCAGCAACAACAACAACAAAAAGACCCATAAAAAAATGAAACATAAAACCCCCCCAAAGCACCACAGCAATAAAGACAACAACCATACAATAGCAATTTTTGAGTGCAGAGCCAGGATTAATTCCTGAGCACTACAGGGTGTGAGCCCCCCCAAAAAATTAAGATTTGGACATGAGAAATAATGAACATTTCTGGAGCTGTTCTTTTCTGGTAGAAAAGGAAATAAAGATGTTGAAATACTCGGGCTGGCATGGTGGTTCAAGCAGTAGGACAAAAAACAAAACAAACAAAAATAATGTTGGAATACTCACAAAAAGTCTCCACTTCACCCAATGTCCACTACAGAGGAAAAAAATATTTGTAGTCAGTCATGTAGCAAGACTGAGGAAATGAATATAACCTGGTCCAAAATGGAACACAGAAAAACAATGCAATTTGCATTATAAAAGTAAGAGATTTGGGAGAAGTCAGGAAAGTTAAATGGAATGCAGAATAATTTCAGGGAGAGTAACTTATTTTGTTTCTGTTTTTTTTTTTTAGGGGGGGGCACCCATAATGACACGTAGGGGTTACTTCTGGTTATGTGCTCAGAAATCGCTCCTAGCTTGGGGGACCATATGGATCGCTGGGGGATCGAACCTCGGTAGGTCTTGGGCTAGCGCTGGCAAGGCAGATGCCTTACTGCTCCGTGCCACCAGCCCAGAGGGAGGCAATCTTGAAAGACTATGAAAAGATGAAAAAGAGTTCTCATGTGTAATGTCAGATCTTGGAAACGTAGGGTTATTTGTACAAAATATAATTTCTCTTCGGAGAGATAGCATGGAGGTAAAGCGTTTGCCTTTCATGCAGGTCGTTGGTTCGAATCTGGCATCCCATATGGTCCCCTGAGCCCACCAGGAGCAATTTCTGAGCCCTAGAGCCAGAAGGAACCCCTTGAGCGCTGCCGGGTGTGACCCAAAAACCAAACAAGAAAAAAAAATAATAAAAATAAATAATTTCTCTTAACGCACTTTTACATGTCCAAGGTAGGGCTTTAGCTTTGCACATGGCCACCTGGGTTCGAAATCCAGCATCCCATAGTGTCCCCCAACTCTGCCAGAAGTGATATCTGAGTGCAGAGTCCAGAAGTAATCCCGAGTGTCACCGGATGTGGCCCCAAATCAATAAATAAGTTAAAATAAACATCTTTATATGTCTAAAATAAAAATTTTAATTAAGTTGAATGTTGATATTAGGTTTCCAAATATTACCTCGTGTTGAGAGGCCATAAAAGGGCACAACAACTTTATTTAGATAATACTACGTTAAGATTTAAAATATATCAGTTTTAAACGTTCATATGTATTTTTGTATATCCAGAATAAATAAGATAAAAATTAATCTTGTGACTGGAGATACAGTACACTGGGAAAAGCTCTTGCCTTGCGTATAGCTGACCTGAGTTTGATGCCTGGCATTCAGCTAGTGCCCCAAATAAAATTAAATAAAATTTGGGTATTTTGTGTAAAATAATTGTCGTTTTAAATTCATATGTAAAATATTAATGTATTCATTAAAGTAGCCAATATTAGAATTTATCTAAAATTAAATTTGTCAAATATTCAAATGTGTTTTAATAATTGCAGTCAAATTTCTAGAAATAATCTGTTCTGTCATGCTACTAACTAGAATATGACCTATGGTCTAGATTTTTAAAAATTTAACTAATAAGATAGCTTACTGGTATCAATTTCATCTTCAGACAAAATGCTTATGGAATGTTTAACTTCATTTAAAGGACCTAGTAATAGCCTATACAAAATATCTAAAAACAATAACGAATAAATGCAATGTGTTCCAGATTACCTCCCATATTATTTAAACCTTTTGAAAATAAAACCTAGTGTCTTACAAAGAAAAGACAAATCCATTGGGTTGAGAGTAATAGTACAGAAGGGAAGGTATTTGCCTTGCACACAGTCAAAATAGGTTCAATCCCCATCATCCCATATGGTCCCCTGAGCCTGCCAGGGTGATTTCTGAACCCAGAGCCAGGAGTAATCTCTGAGTGCCACCAGGTGTGGCCCCAAAATAAACAAAGACTAATCCATAAATATTGTGCTCAACAATATTTACTATGCTACAATTCAATTTTTATTTTTCATTTCAAGAAATTGCTGGCCAGATTAATAAAGAAGCATTGTTTTGTTTTTTTTCTTTAACATTGATATTCTTGAAGATGGCAGAATCTAATTTAAGCTTTATCTCTATTATGATCTATTCATGTTTATAGCCATAGATAGCATCAACTTTATATTTGTATTGATATTTATATTCCCATAGGAGGTCTGGACATTAAATACTCCCTCTAGTTACAATAAATAGCATAGTCATAAATATCACATTTCATAGTGTAGCATTATTTATGGCTACATATTGAATGTAGGGGGTCTCCAATACTGCATATCAAATTAAACAGATCTAAAACTTTACTATATTTATATTATGCTACTAGCTGTGCTACTATAATTGCTGCTGATTTTATGGCAATACCTGTAACTATGTTCTATACATGAATTCCCACTGGGTGCCACTTGTTTCCTGAAACTCCCAAATTCTCACAGCCCATTCTTCAAAGCTGATATAGTATCAATTTGATGTAGTATCAGAGAGATTAACTTTTTGAAGTTAACAAAGCTTATCAACATTTAAACTTGTTAATCTTATTCTATAACCTATTCATAAAAATAAAAATATAAACTTA
>PVKC010038054.1:0-12845 GCA_004027635.1 Crocidura indochinensis
AGGGGTTACTCCTGGCTCCATGCTCAGAAATTGCTCCTGGCAGGCACGGGGGACCATATGGGGCACCGGGATTTGAACCGATGACCTTTTGCATGAAAGGCAAACGCCTTACCTCCATGCTATCTCCCGGGCCCAGGCTCCTACCATTCTTAATAAAGTCCTACCATTCTTAATACCCAAATCAAATTTTATGCCTCCTAAAAAATAAAATTGAAAGCAAGTGCCACAATTTGAATGTAGTAGGAAACAACCTTAAAGACAGACTTAAAGTTGATGGAGCGTCCTTAAGATCAATCCCAAGGGAGGGAGGGGAAATAATGGGCTAAGCAGGGCAGAAACAGAGATCTAATGCAAGCAAAGAGTCCTCATGCTCCAGAGGTCTGGAACAGAAATGGTTCATCAGCATTTTTTCTCTGTGTTGGACATGGTTGATTTTTTTTAAGTCGTTAGCTCCTTCTATCAGTTGTGGAAGCCTTCTCTGAAGGTTTTACCTTGGTGAGGCTGAGCTCTGCAGCCAGTGGATGTGTTTCCTGAAGGGAGAAAGCTGATATTTAAGCAGTTTAGTTCTATATTTACCACTACAAATATCTTTACCTTGAAAAACATCTATTATTGTTCATATATCATATATCTTTTAAAAAGTGTTAGAATTGGGGCCAGAGTGGTGGCACAAGTGGTAGGGCATTTGCCTTGTACATGCTGACCTAGGACAGACCGCGGTTCGATCCCCCAGCATCCCATATGGCCCCTAAGCCAGGAGCAATTTCTGAGCACATAGCCAGGAGTAACCCCTGAGCATCACAGGGTATGGCCCAGAAACCAAAACCAAAAACCAAAACCAAAACCAAAACAAACAAAAAGTATTAGAATTGATCTACATGAAAAACTATTGTTAATTTCAACAAGTGGAACTGCAGCAATTGGAAAGTCACAGGCAAAACCAAGCAAAAATCAGTAACAAAACAAAAATGCCTTTACTCAGACTTCATCCTTTATACAAATACTCCAAATTAATCAATGATTTACATGTAAAGTGACAAATCAGAAAGACAAGGAAATATGGGAGATAATATCTGCAACCACTTAGAAGATAAAGGATTATAATCTAGAGTATAAAAAAAGTCTTAAGATTCAGCATTGTAAAATGGGCAAAAAAAGATAAGCAAACTTCTCAATGAAAAGGATATATTATCAGTTAATCAGCAAGTGATAAGATGTTCAGTTTTACTGATTATTTGGGAAAGGCAAATTAAACCACAATGGAACCATTTTTCTCTACAGACCTAATGAAATAATTAAAATAAAAAAGTGAGTAAATTCAAAATGAAAGGGAGGACATAGAAAAACTAGACCAATCACACTTTGCTGATGGGTAAAGGAAACTATATAGCTGTTGTAGAAAAACATTGTTGGGATTTATTAAAAACTAAATATCCAATGATATTTTGCGATTGCATTCCTGGGTAACCTCCAGTAAAATAAAAATTAAAGTTCACACCAAAATATATACCAACAAATCCTGGAAATATTGCAGGTTCAGTCCTAGATTACAGTAATAAAGTGAAATGCTACAATAAATTGAGTTGCAATCATTCTGTGATTGTCCAGTGTACCCAAATATTATGTCTAGACTATACTGTCATGTCTGAAAAGGCATTATGCTTAAAAATAAAATATATATCTTAATCTAAAATACCTTATTGCTATAAAATGCTAGCCATCACCCAAAACTTGAGTGAGCTATAATATATCTGTTGGGTATTTTGTCAAATTTTGATGGTTTCTGACTGATGGATTGGAATAGTGGTTGTAAAAGTTGGGGGTTGCTATGGCAATTTCTTAAAAACAAGACAACAGAGTCTACCACATTTATGGTTTCTTTCATGAGAGATTTCTCTAAACCTGCAATACTGCTTTATAACATTTTATCCACATAATATTTTTTTTAATTGGAGTCAATTCTTTTTTAAACCCTGTTGCTGTTTAATCAACTAATTTTAGGTAATATTTTGAACCATTTGCTGTCATTTTAACAATGTTCATGACATTTTCTTTCGCCCTGAATTCCCCCCACTTTTATTGTTTTTGAGGCCACACTCAATAGTGTTCAGGGCTGAGTCCTAGCTTTCAACTCAGGTATCACTCAGGATTGAGTTTAGGAGACCAAATGAGGTGCTGGCGATTGAATATAGGTTGGTTTTGTGCAAGGCAAGTACCCTATCTCTCCGGTCCTTGTATATCGAACCTTAGCCTTCTCAAGAAACTCCTTTCTGTCTTCAAGGATGAAACACCACTGATAAACAAGTGGAAGCAAAGGCAAACAAATGGGAGTATATTAAACTAAGAAACTTCTGCACTTCAAGAAGAACAGTGACCAGGATAGAAAGACTGTCCACAGAATGGGAGAATACCTCTCATCTGATGAAAAGTTAATTTCCAAAACATACATGAAATCAAGAAATTTGCTTATATACAGATGTGTATCGAGAATATTATGCCAAGCAAAGTGAGTCAGAGGAAAAGGGATAGACATAGAATGATTGCATTCATGAATGGGATATAATAAAAACAAGATATTATGGTAGTAATTCCCAAGACAATAGAGAGGAGGCCAGGAAGACCAATTCATGGAAGGAAGCTTGCCACAATGAGCAGGGTGAGTGCAGTTAGGATAATGCAGAGAGCACTATGACAATGATAGTTGGAATGATCACTCGAAGCAAGAATTGAGTGCTGAAAAAAAGGTAAAATGTTATGCATGATACCACTTCAGTAACACCACCGCAAGCCATAGTATCTAAAAGGATAAAAAAAAATGGAGAGAGAAAATGTTTACTGTAGAGGCAGGTAGAGAGAGAGGGAGGGAGGTACAAAACTATAACATTGGTAGCAGGAAATGTGCATTGGTGAAGGGATGACTATTGGATATTGTATGACTGAAACTCAATTGTGAACAACTTTGTAACCATATATCTTATTGTGATTTAATTAAACATTTATGTTATTAAAAAATGCAAGCCTTTCTTGTTCATCCATAGAAAGCTGCACCTCGTTTGCTCAGTTTTTATCATAAAGTTGCAATAATTCAGTCACATTGTCAAACTCCAGCTCTACATCCATTTGGCTTTGTTTTTGTATATTTGGCATCTTCATTGATGTTTTCACCACATTAATATTGAAATCTTGACATTTTTAGCATCAACTATGATGGACTCAATAGCTGAATCCCTGTTGATGTTGATATTTTGACCTCTTTTAACAAATCACACGTGCTAATAATGGCATCAATGAAGGCAAATTCTTTCTAGAAATGTCTCAATATAAGTTTCTGAGATTCATCAGAGGATTGAATCATTATTCATAAAAATTATAGCTTTATAAAGAATTAATTTCTTAAATAATATTTGGTTTGGTTTTCATTTTGATTTTTGGGTCATTCCTGGTGATACTAAGAGCTAATTCCTGGCTCTGCACGCAGGAATTGCTCCTGGCAGACTGGGAAAGCATATGGGACACTGGGAATCCAACCCAGGTCAACTACGCCCAAGGCATGCACCCTACTTTCCATACTATCACTCTGGATCCATTCTTAAATATTTGAAAGTGGACATTACTTTAGAGCCACAGGCTATAGAATGGAAGTGTTTTTAGAAGGCATAAGAATATTAACCTTTGGAGGGGGGGAAAGAATATTAACCTTCTTATATATGTTCATCAGATTCTTGGGTAATGAGGTACTTTGCCAATAGCCAGTATTTTGAATAGCATCTTTTTATTTTTTTCGAAAAGTCTCAACAAAAGACTTAAAATATTGATTAATACATATAGAATACTATAAGACATTGTAATCCAGATGTAGATTTTATGGCTTAATTTCTAGAAAACAGGCAGTGTAGATTTAGCATAATTCTTCAGGGCCCCAGGATTTTTAGAATGGCAAATGAACACTGACATCAAATTAAGGTTACCAAATGCATTAATCTCTAATAGTTTATTTGTCCTTTGAAGCCATAAAGGCAAGAATTGACTTCTCATATTAAAACTGGGAGTAACAATCCCTTATAAGTAATTTTTTTAAATTGTTAAAATAAACTTATCATTTATTACCAATAAATGTTTGATTTATTTATTTTCTATATAACCTATTTGCATGGAAAAAATATCTAGAGTGAAAAGAGGTCACAATTAAAAAAAGTTGAAGAGACCTGAATTAGTATAATTGTCTCATTCTTCTCTTAATACAGCTTCTATGTCAAGCACTTGCTGTTCATCTTACATTCTTTTTTTTTTCATCTTGCATTCTTATGTTAAAAATTTCTTTCTTTAAATTTAACGAATCAACATCTGTTAGCTTCAGAATTTCTTTTACAGCTTTGTCTCATTTCACACTGCACAGAATTTATGAGAATTCTGAATTGGGCTTTGATTTAAAGGAATGCTGTGGCTTCTTTTATCATTTATCCACACCACAAAATCTTTCTCCAAATCAACAATAGAAATGCTTTGTTTTCTGCGGGAGGGCATTTGCCTTCCAGGCTGTCGACCCAAGACAGACCTAGGTTTGATACCTAGCATCCCATATGGTCCCCAGAGCCTGCCAGGAGTGATTTCTGAGCACAGAGCCAGGAGTAGCCCTTGAGTGCTGCCAGGTGTGACTCCAAAACAAAATAACAAAGAAATGTTTCGCTTTTTTTTCTCTCCAGTTCGTGTGTGTGTGTGTGTGTGTGTGTGTGTGTGTGTGTGTATGTAACCTATGACTCAAATTTGTGCTTCCCACATGCAAAGCATTACAGCTATCTCCAGCCTTCCAGCCTCAGAAAGTTTTGCTTTCTTATAAGTATCATGTTCACTAGAGCAGAACTTTTAATTTCTTTCAAGTCACAATTTGGCTGTTTGGAATAAGAGGTTTACCTTTTAGCTGTATTGGTTTCAATGTGCCTATCTTAAAAGTAATCATTTCTTGTTTAAGATTAAAAAGTGAAAGACATGCCACTTTTCATTTCACTTGTACACTTAGAATAAAAAAATACTTTTTTTTTAATTTTTGGGCCACACCCAGTGACACTCAGGGGTTACGCCTGGCTAGGTGCTCAGAAATCGATCCTGGTTTGGGGGACCATATGGGTGGCCGGGGGATTGAACCGTGGTCCATCCTGGGTAGGCTGCCTGCAAGGCAAAAGACCTACCACTGCGCCATCTCTCTGGCCCCCTCATTTAAATACTTTTGTGTCTTGGGGAATAGGGAGTAGGACTAAGGAAAAGAAGAGAGATGAGAAAGGACTGGTGGTATAGTAAAAACATATTAATTAAGTCTGCCATCTTATATGGGTATTATTAATTTCGCCTCACTATTACAACAGTAACTATTACAACAGACAATATTAGACTATTGTCCACAAATTATCATAGTAAATACAATAATAATAATGAAAATGTTAAATATATGCAAGAAGTGCCAAAATGTGATATGGTGACAAAAGATGAGCAGTATTATCAGAAGATATGTCATAGAGATTTGGCCATGGATTGCCATAATCTTTCAGTTCATAAAAACAACAAATAAGCACAGACAGTACCTGTAAAGTGTAGTAAAGCAGAGCACAATAAAACCAGGTGTACCTATGCAAAAATTTATGGCAACTTAACAATGAAAACAAGAGGTTAAGGGACTGTATGTTCAGGAATGAAGTAGTATGACTATCTAGGAGGCAACATAAAAGTTCTTTGTGGTGATGGACATGCCCCAAGCATTTATTTCACTAATGCCAATATTTTGGTTATGATATTGTTATTTTGAAAGCTGCTTTTATAGAGGAAGATTTGTTAAAGTATACACAAATACAGCTCCTAGAAAATGTGGTCATATATGTATATGAAACCTCCAAATATTAAGTATTCACAGCTCAGTAGAAGCATATAAAACTTAATGAGAAAGTTGCAGTGAAGCCCACCAAGCTCAGTAAACAAAAATAATAATATAGAAGGCTTAATTAGGGCCCTGGAGATAGCATGTAGGTAAGGCGTTTGCCTTTCATGCAAAAGGCCATTGGTTCGAAATCCGGTGCCCCATATGGTCCCCCGTGCCTGCCAGGAGCAATTTCTGAGCATGGAGCCAGAAGTAACCCTGATCACTGCTGGGTGTGACCCAAAAACCAAAAAAAAAAAAAAAATGAAGGCTTAATTACCACCAACCATCTCAGTAAGTCTTTAGACAATGACTTTAGTAATTCCATGTGAGATAGAGAAATGATCAGAACTTGAAAAATGACCCAGCTCTTCTACTAAGCTCCAAAAGGAAATAATGGCTGGTGATACTTTCCAGGTAGTCTGTCTGGTCTTAAATCTTTTGGTCCTTCTGAGAAGTCCCCTTTCTATATGAACCACAGCAGCCCAGGTCCACACCCAAATCCCCTGAAAGAAATGGCTCAGATTCTTGACTTAACATTATGAAATTTCCAAGTCACCAAATTTATTTTAGATATATAAATTCTGGACCACAATACCTGAAAATTTTATAGCAGAGTCAGCCAAGGAGTTTTATAGGAAATCTAATGAGAAAGTTGCATAGAAATCTACCGAGTTCAATGAGCTTAAACAGTAGCACAGAAGACTCGACTAGCACCAACCGCAGTCCAGTAAATCCTAAGACACTAACTTTAGTGGGGAAATACAATAATTTCCAATTGTTTCTGGCTGATCTAAGTTTTGATCATTCCATTTGTCTTTGTATTATAACAAACAAGATAAGGCATTTTTGTATCTGCAAGATGGAAGACTACGGTAGTGGATGTGAAATTGGGAACACTGGTGAATTATCACAGTGGTGGTTGAATTGATATTTGAACAGTTAACCCTTGAAATGGCTGTATTATGAATGACGTGGTAAATCATAGTGTTATAAAATTTTTTAAAAAGAAATATAAAAGTTATCACAAATTGACTTTTATTGATCTATTTTCAGATAATTACATTTGATATTTTGTTGTAGTAAATATGAAATAAATTAGTTTTGTGTCTCCTAATGGGTAGTAAAGAATTGGTAGAGGGAAAGTCACACTGGTGGTGGGATTGGTGTTGAAACATTAAATGACCAATACTACTATATTATGAGCAATTTTGTAAATTGTGGTGCTTCATGGTAGATAGAGAAATAGAATGCCTGTCTCGAATACAGGCAGGGGGTGGGGGAGGAGAAAGATGGGAGCATTGGTGGTAGGAATGTTGTACTGGTGAATGGGGGTGTTCTTTTGCACTGGTGAATGGGGGTGTTCTTTTTTTAATAACTAAAACCCAAAAAATAAAAATGAAATAAAAATGTAAATTGAATGCATCTTATGGCCTGGCTATTTAAAATCTAGAGGTCTGACCTTTTTTGGGCACATGTAGACACACATTAAAGGACATCCTCTTTAGTTTTATAATAAAAATAAATTAATATGATTTCTCATTACAAAAATCTTGAGTAACACCTAATATAAAACACTGTAGCTTCAATTAGAAAAAGTAAAATTGATTTATATGTTCAAATACAGCTAGTTATATTTAGTATATATTAATATAGCTATATCATTGCTATAATGTATATAGTATTACTGGTATACAGAAAAGAGAAACAATCATGAAATATGAGCTCAAAGTTGGTTGATTATTTAATATTAATTAAATTAATAATAGTAATTATTCATAATTTTACAGTGTATAAATTGTATATTATAAATTATTTTCATTAATTTTTATTTATTATTAGATAATTGTTATTTAATATAGTAAAGCTGATAAAATTGTAGCTAACTGATAAGAAAAGAAGGGAGGAAGAAAGGAAGAGAAGGAAGTAAAAATTTTTTAAAAAAGAAAGCATGGATAATTAATATCAACTCTGAAAAAGAGAGATCACTATGGATCTTTCTAACCTTTGGAAAGATTAAGTAGAGATTATAAATAAATCACTTTATAACAGTATATTTGACAACTTTATTTATTTATTTTTTTTTTTTGGTTTTTGGGTCACACCCGGCAGCGCTCAGGGGTTACTCCTGGCTCCATGCTCAGAAATTGCTCCTGGCAGGCACGGGGGACCATATGGGGCACCAGGATTCGAACTGATGACCTTTTGCATGAAAGGTAAACACCTTACCTCCATGCTATCTCCCGGGCCCCTATTTGACAACTTTAAATGACACAAAGCAGAATGTATAACTTGCTGAATTGATAGTGTGAAATAGTAAATCTGAATAATTCAATATTAATATTTTATCCCTGGGATAAAGTAAGAAGCCCCAAAATTCTTTGGCATTTCTGACATTGAAAGTTGGAGTCCATTTTACTCATAATTCTGAGCTGTGACTTGCTTTGATCCACAGGGTTGCAACTTCAGAAATCTGCAGTTGTCTTACCACTCATGTACTTCCTCTTGAAAATTATCTACCACACAAGTGTTTGACCACCCTGAGATCAACATGCTGTGAGAAGCTCTGCTGGGTGTGTGAAAAGGCCATGTGGAGAGACTGAAGCACCAGAATGTGAATGCAGTTATTCTGGAATATCCAGTCCCAGCATTCACCACCTGAAATGTTACTGAGAAAATGACATCTAACTCGACAAAGAAGTTAAAATATCTGACTAAATGAACAGAGAGATCACTGAAATGTGAAAAAAATAAATTGGGTATTGTTTCAAGTCATGTATTTTGAGGTAGTTTCTTGTATAGTTGGACTCAGGGGACCATATGTAGTATAGGATATTGAATCTGGGTCAGTCACTTGCAAGGCAAACATCTCTCACTTTACTACCATTCCCACCCTCAGGTCCTTATATTGATTGAACTACCATTTTGCCTTACAACCTACAATTTATCCTCCGATCTCTGGGACTCTTGTTTCTCACAGTTTAATTATAGCACTTAGAAACATTTACAGGCCACCCAGACTATTGAAACTATATAATTGACTTGTGATAAAAGTTTAGACCATTACAATGACTTTTATGTTGGCTGTATTTTCTCCTGGAGAATTATTTTTGTGAGATTGGGGAGAGTTATAAATGATAGCTAACCTTGAAATCTGTGGGGAACCAGTCATCACTGGGCTTGGTGGTATTAAGGTGGTATTATTTGGTGGTATGATATATTTGGTGGTATTATTTCTTTGGAAAAAGAACTCAAGAGTAAGTAGAACATACAGAACAAGGTAGGTACTTTCCTAGTTGAGTGTCACAATCAAACATTCGTTTGACAAATTCAATAGCAGGCTTAAATGAACTTTCAACATAAGTACTGCTTAATCAAGGTAACAGGTTATTAGGACACTATCATAAAAGTGAATTTGGAAACAGATCTATCTCTGCATCCTAATCAAACAGGGCAGTTTGAGAGAGTGACAGTGAGAGAGAAAGTTTGGCTGAAGCAAAGATTGGGGATGTGATAGCCCTCAAAGTATAAGTTGGAGCAGCAAGACACTGACCTCATTGTCTTCTAGAAAGACAGGGCCCAGAAGTAGAGCTGCAGGGCTTCTGCATTGCTCATAGCACTTAAGAGTTGGGCAAACATTTGACTGACATCAGTTGAGCTTCTTACCTATATGTCTTCTGTGGTATTCTTAAAGTGCGAAATCTGGCCCAAACTCCCTACTGAACTGGGAACTATCCAGAAGCCTCAAAATCCTAGGAACTGTTGACAGTTTCTGGGTAAACTCTAGCATTGGATCAGTGATCTCTTTTGCTTCCTTTTTCTCTTTCTCTCTCTCCTTCTCTCTCTATTGTCTCAAATGCACCATAGCCACATCTATGAGTACACGCTCAAGCACCACGAAGACCTTTGAACAGATGTGTCAGCCCACCTCTGTGAAGTTGCTACAGAAACTACTGCCACATTCTTGGGTTTTGTTACTGGACTTATACTGCTGGAGAGCACTAGCACCAGAGATGCCCACAGACCAAGTGGAGAGTGAGCAGGGTCCTTTTCCACAGAGGCAAGACAAGTCTCTGGTAATAACACGAATTAGTGGAAAAATGTTTTGCTTTTAAAAGTTTTTACTTTTAGTTTCTCTGTGACTTTATGAATTGGGCCAAATATAATATATATGATTTTTTTTTTACTGTTTCCAAGGGAGTATGCATGACTTTTATTTTATAAATTCCCCCTCATCATAATCACAGAAAATACCATTAACTTCAAGGAGCTCTCCAGCTAGTTGTTAGGATAGTCAATACTGTGCATGAAAGAGCAAACAATTATACAGGTGAAAATCTATGTGTCAGTTGGGTTTGAACTTTCAGGATCTCAGAAATTAGGGGAGAACAATGAACCATATCTATTGTCAAACTACATATTAGCGTGGTTCCCCTAAAGGTAGGAGGCTCCTTATTTCAATTCTTTGTTTCTCCACATCCCAGAGAGCCAACACCCAGCAGGCAGAAGTGTAGAAACCAAGAAAGTAGGAGAGGGGTGTGATGACAATAGCAGGTAATGTCTGTGGCCTAAGAGAGTTGGGAGGAAAGTTTTGCGGTTCCCAGACAAGAATTAATAGTGTCTAAACATCTCGGCCACATCTTTGTTACAAAATAGAGCGTAGAGGTCCTGACTGCCCTCATCATGCCTCAGGGTCTATGGTTTGAATGAAGGGTCTCAGGAGTCCCCATTGGCCATTAACGCCTGTATAGCAGCATTTTTCAGTCACTGTGCTAAGGCAAACTAGTGTGCTGTGAGATATTGTCTGGTGTGCTGTGGGGAAAAAATTTCCAATTTCATCCATACCATGTGACTTCAGCTCACAAATAGACCAATCATTATAAAAGACGTTATTACCTCATAATAAAGTCATCACAAAATAATTTCTTTGATTCTTATTCAAGAAAACTACTTTATATATATACATATATAAAGTAGTTTTCTTTTATATAGTAGTTAACTATATACATATAGTTAATAGAGGCACAGAGCTAATTTTTTTTTTGTTTGTTTTTTTGGGTCACACCCGGCAGTGCTCAGGGGTTACTCCTGGCTCCATGCTCAGAAATTGCTCCTGGCAGGCACAGGGGACCATATGGGGCACCGGGATTCGAACTGATGACCTTTTGCATGAAAGGCAAACGCCTTACCTCCATGCTATCTCCCGGGCCCAATTAACATTTCCTAATAGTGGTGTGTCTCGTGATTTTTTTTTTTCATGAAAAAAGTGTGCCTTTGGGGCCAGAGAGATAGACAGCATGGAGGTAAGGCATTTGCCTTGCATGTAGAAGGACCATGGTTCGAATCCCGACATCCCATATGGTCTCCTGTGGCCTGCTGGGGGTGATTTCTGAACACTGCAGGGTGAGACCCCAAAACAAAACAAAACAAAAAGTTACTAATTGCTTGTATGGATTTCAAACTTCTCTAAGTCAAATGTCATTAAAATTCATGAGACTATTAAAAAATAATAAACAGGGTTTGGAGAGATAGCATGGAGGTAAGACATTTGCCTTGCACGTAGGCCGATGGTTTGAATCCTGGCATCTCATATGGTCTCCTGAGGCCTGCAAGGGTGCAATTTCTGAGTGCAGAGCCAGAAGTAACCCTTGAACACTGCAGGGTGAGACCCCAAAACAAAACAAAAAGTTACTAATTGCTTGCATGGATTTCAAACTTCTCTAATTCAAATGGTATTAAAATTCATGAGACTATTAAAAAATAATAAATAGGGGCTGGAGAGATAGCATGGAGGTAAGGCGTTTGCATTGCAT
Source organism: Crocidura indochinensis (assembly GCA_004027635.1). Taxonomy (NCBI): domain Eukaryota; kingdom Metazoa; phylum Chordata; class Mammalia; order Eulipotyphla; family Soricidae; genus Crocidura; species Crocidura indochinensis. The sequence continues at coordinate 11,719 of PVKC010038054.1, forward strand.
GTAGAAGGACGATGGTTCGAATCCGGGCATCCCATGTGGTCCCCTGAGGCCTGCTAGGGGCGATTTCTGAGTGCAGAGTCAAGAGCAACCCCTGAGCACGGTGGGGTGTGACCCCAAAATCAAAACCAAAAAAAATGTGCCTTTGCACAAAAAGATTGAAAAGCACTGTTTCAGAGGATCCTATCTTGACTCTTCCAGGGCAAAGTCGAAGCCAGTACCGAGAGAACCCTTCTACCCAAGGCTCCACACACACACCACACACCGGGCCCTCAGCCTGCCTGCGGAGGCAATGAGACTCAGTATGTAAATGAGCAGAGGAATTGCCTCCGCCCAGTATGCAAATGACCAAAGACTGCCACCTCAGCCTCTGTATGCAAATGAGTAAGTGACATGTCCCGCCCAGTATGCAAATGAGCAGAGGACGCCGCCTCCGCCTCCGCTTCTGTACGCCAATGAGCAAAGGCCTCTCCAGCGCCTCCGCTGACCTTCCGGCTCTCGCTCGCTCGCACTGGAGAGCCTCGAGGGCTGGCGCATGCGCGGAGCGGCGGGGCCCGAGGCGGCCGAGGGGGCGAGGCGGGCCCGAGGGCTGGTGTGCGCAGGCGCGCGGGGGTGCGCTGGGGCGACGACGCCTGCGCCGGGCCTTAAGGGCGGCGGCGGCGGCCCCGGCGCCCAGTCGGCTTGACAGCCGGCTCGGAGGCGTCTCCCTCCCGCCGCCGCTCGCGCGCAGGAGCCGGCCATGGCCGCCGAGGAGGAGCAGCTGGACGCGGCCGACGCCTGTGAGAGGTGAGGGGGGTGGTGGGGGGCGTCCGCGAACCGTCTTCCGGGCCTGGCGCGGCTCTCGAACCCCGGCCCCGAGCCCCGCTGGGCCCAGCGCCCCGCGTCCTTGGGGCCCCCAGAACGGGGCTCGCGCGCTCTGTCTGTCTGTCTGTCTGTCTGTCTGTCTGTCTGTCTGTCACCGGGCGTGGTGGAGGTAAGTGCCCGGGGCGATTCGATTCGATCTCCCGGAACCCCGAGTCCGCAGCAAGGCGTGCTGATTCTCGAGAACACAACTTGCCTGTGGGACCCCAACTTTGGACACACACACACACACACACACACACACACACACACACACCCCACAGCACCCA
>PVKC010038055.1:0-12827 GCA_004027635.1 Crocidura indochinensis
GAGCACTCTTCCCTTGAACAGCCACTTGATGGAGAAGATGCTAGTAGTGGGCATCCATACTCTCACCCAGCGTGGTGAATTGTCTGGATTTGATCACAGTTGTGAATTTCACAAATTATCTTTCTTGTATCATCTGTCACAGAGTTTAGTTAAGCAGGGAGTTTATCTGAATCCAGTCTATCATACAATAAGTGGATATAATATACAGGTGTGCAACTTCTGTTTCTTGTGACTACACAGAAACATTTAGCATCATCTGTATATACATCAACACATCAGTTTATTATTCTGAGTGAAATGAGTCAGAAGGAGAGGTGTAAACACAGAATAATCATTTGTGGCATATAAGAATAATAGATGGCAATATGGTAATAATATATAGAGAAAATAGGGATGAGGGACAGGAGGACTAGTCCATGATAGGAAGCTTGCCATAAAAAGTGGTTAGTTCAGTTAAAATAGAGAAAGGTACATTGATAGTTGGAACTTATCACTCTGGACAAGAACTGGATTCTCAAAATGGATAAGTGACATGTATGGAACACTTTAATAAACAATATTGCAAACCATGGTGCCATAAAGGAAATTTTGCAAACCATAGTGTCATAAAGGAAAAGAGAGAAAAAAGCAAAATGCCTGCCCCTGACATAGGCAGAGAAGGGGGAAGGGGAAGGAAACAAGGGACATTGGTGGTGGAAAGTGCACTGGTGAAGGATGGTGTACATTCTATGATTGAAACTCAAGTATGAACAATTTTGTAACAAATATGCTTAGATAAAAATTTATTTTAAAATTCTTCAAGCATTCTATCATAATTCCTTTATGATATATCATATGACTTTAACAAAGTGCCATTTTTGTTGTTGTGTGTATTTTAGTTTGGTTACATATAGTACACACTAAAGTGTCAATAGATTTTTTTTTTCTTTTCAGTGAAATCACTGCTTTTCCCTGGCACACTGTCCTTGCTTTTAAAGATTGTTAAAAGGTTTTTCTCTTTTACCTGTTTCATCTCCATATTGTAGGGTTTCAAATTTTCAGCACATTTTGGTTTTCAAGAGGAAACATTTTGAAACGATTTGCTTCCTTATTATGAGAAATCAAAGCATTTTTCCTCGAAAGGGTGTTCACTATCCAGAATTAACAAACGAAAAGTGGATTCAAAAACTATTTCATGATGGATGTTACTTCACATCTAAATCAACTTACTCATAAAATACAGGAGAAAGGTAACACAATTTTTTCTATGTTAGAAGTTATTTCGTTTGAAAACAAATTATCTGTTTTTGCTCAAAATTTTGACAGTGAAACTTTGATTTACCTTCCAAGCCTGTTGAAACATCGCCAAGAAATTAATTCTGATGTTGACATTACCTATTTTAAAACAGCACTTTTAAATATGAGGGAAGCTTTTCTCAAGAGGTTTCAGGATTTCAGAAACAGAAAAGCGACGTTGGCCTTTGTTAAAAAAAAAAAACCTCTTGATGTAACGGAATTAAATTTTTCTCCCTTTAATATCGACATTGGCAACTTTGAAATGCAAGTGCTGGATTTAAAAAAGAAAGAAATATGTAGCTCGAAATTTGAACGTCTTTGTGCTAATTTAGAAAGATTAGAGAAACACAATTGTGAACTTAGTTCACAGCACAAGTGATCTGCTTTGAAAAACCTGGAGAAGGAAGATATGTTGATTTTTAACACCTGGAATAGTATTCCTGACTCATAATCAACTATAAAAGCTAGAGTTTGCCGTTCTTTCCTTGATTGGGTCTACATATTTATGCGAACAATCATTTTCAAGCATGAATCTTATGAAGAGTAAATTGAGAAACCATCTCATCGATGAGAAACTGGAATTGTACCTAAAATTAAAAACAACAACATACAAACCTGACTTACTCAAACTACCCATGTAAATGCAAGGCCAATGTTCACATTAATGTTTGTGACTTTGTCAGTCATTGTCAGGATGTAGTTTTCTCTACATTGTAAGGCAATTTTTATGGAATTTAACGTTATCGATAAATAATATCGTTCTAAAGTTTTTGTTTCTATTAGTTGTGTTATTTGTATATTCCTGACCTCTGTGGATACTTGCATGCAGAATATTCTCAATAAAAACTCATTGAAACTAGAACAGTGTACCATCCTATGTATTTTCAGTTTTAAAAATGTGGCTCTCAGAGCTGGAGAGATAGCATGGAAATTAGGAGTCTGCCTCTCATGCAGGAGGTTCGAATCTAGGCATCTTATATGGTCCCTTGAGTCTGCCAGGAGCGATTTCTGAGCATAGAGCCAGGAGTAACCCTTGAGCGCTGCCAAAAAAAAAAAAAAAAAAAAAAAAAAAAAGGTTGCCGACCACTGTTCTAGAGCATTGATCTCCTGGACTAGAACAAAGTGACCAAACTGTAGTGTATCTGAAACATAGAAAAATTTTTGTTGAAGGGATAGACTAAAATTATTTTCTCAGGATTTTATGTACTTCATGATCCAAAATTCTATCTCATGAATCTGATGGACAACCCAGTTCAAGATTGTGTCTCCATTATTTGGTTTCTTATGGTGTGGAGTCACAAAACATTTAACCTGAAAAATGCTTCTCTAAAGGAGAGGTATGAACTGAAAAACAAAACAAAACAAAGCAAAACCCTATTAATTCTTAAAGTATATTAGCATATTAATGGTCTGAGAAGCCATGCCAGAAAGCATAGATGTAAAGTCAATCTACCATTTTCCAAAATGATATGATCTCAGACCTTATTGTTCCTAGGTTCGGTGAAGTTTTTGGAGTCTCCTTTATCTGTCAGAGGATATTCAGTGGAGACAGAGGGAGAAGTGACTCAATTTCTCAGGAGGTACCTGAGGGAAAATTGAAAGCAATTATACCAGAAAGGAAAGAATCAGTATGGTGAGAAACTATAAGTGTAGTATTCTGCAAGTCAATTTAAAAATGATTTTAAAATGGCAATATCAAATATGTAAAATGACAAAATGTCAAAGAAAATTTATTGATCCATACATGAGACATCCTAAAATTATTTTTGAGATTTTTTTTCATCAACCTAATTTAGCAGAACAAGACATAGTTCCATCTCCTGTGACAGAGAAGACCAGGTCAACTAGGAAAATACTATGAGATATAAAGAGTTTGGTGAAGAAAATAAGACAAATGTGGGCCACTAGTCTGAGAAGGCTTGGGAGCACCAGGATGAAACATCATGAAGCATAAACTTGAGAGAAATGACATTGCCCCAAGTATTCTATGAAAAGTCTTCAGAAAAGAATGCCAGAGAAATTGGTGAAGGAGAAAGTGCGCCTGCACTTTTTGGCTTCATTTAATTATTTGATGATACTTGAGTAATTTTGTCTTTTATTGATTGGTTGGGGGGGTTGAGTCTTACTAACAATGGTGAAGTGTGATATTTGCTTCTCTCAGTCATACCCAGTCATACCCTCCAGGGAAAACTATAACTGGATAACTTTCAAAGAAATGCTCCTAAACGTTTTGAAACTCCACATTTAAGGAGGGTCATCTTAGTGTCCACTACAGCTCTTTAGAGAGCACATGACTGTTGATCTGAACTGGGACCCTTGGTTGGGTTGCAGTTTTTTATCTAGACATTTCCTATGTGGCCATGAGACAGAGATGGCATAGCAGTGTCCAGAATCCTAGAGAAACCGGTCAACTTGCTTCATTTCATCTTTGCATTGTTTGTTTGTTTAAGAATTTCATGCAATTTAAATGTAGGGACATGTAGCACAAACTATGAAGTTCTAGATTCTCTTTAAAAGCAATGGAAGGCCAGAACAAATCACAGAGATTGAAGGAGAAACCTCCCCTCTCTATATGGTGCAGGGACTGTACTTTTTGATCAGTGAATGTCTTATTCTCTTAGATTACCAGTCTGGATCTCACAAAGATTCGAGTTAGTGACTTTTGCTATACAGAATTGTTAAAATTGATACCATGATAAGTCCTGATTTCAGGAAACATTCTGAAATCTGGGTTTCTAAAAGCACTTAGAACAACAAGATATAAATATCATATTTTCTGGCGTATAAGATGACCCCCCTACTTTTTCTGTTAAAATATAGGGTTTGGGTTATGTTTTCCATATATAAAACTACCTCTCTTTTAATGTACACCAAGTGGAAATGAAAAATGTAAGAGAAAAAGGGTAGAACCCTCAAAGTTTAACAGTTTATTTTTAATAAAGCTAGACTTTGGAGTGCCAACAATCATTTTACATTTGGCATTTGTAGTGAGTGATTGTCATTTTTTAATTGTGATCTACATTAAATGCAGGGAGAAGAGGCTCCTCCAAGAGCAGGTAGAAAAGACTCTGGGCCTTAGACATTATTAGAGAAGCAATGGGATGAGACTTGGCAGGGAAGAAACAGCCATTGAGACTTCACAGAAACAATCAAGAATAAAACATATTAGAACTCACTGTTCTATATAGCAGGAGACTATTTAGAAACTCTCAAAAAAGTTTCTGAACCAAAATTGAACAAAATTGAACCAAAATCTGAACTCTGGGTTTCTTGTATACTACATGTGAGTTACCAAAAAAATGCCTTTAGTAATGTATGTTGTCAATAATAAAGCAGTGATGTTTGTGTTGTTGTTCTTTGTATTGATGATAATAGTCATAATATTAAATGAATACTTAATGGGAGGGAGTTCAGCTATGACGACTTAAATGTACCTATATCTGGAGTCGGCCTGAGATTATATTTTAGTACATTTACAAATCATTTAATTGGACAAACACAGTCACCATGTTTGACCCGGGTCAACTCCATAGACTCACTCTGTAAGAGATGTAAACCAAGCCATGAAAGATCATGACTACACCTGTTCATTCAGCACAAAGCTGGCCATCTCAGGGGGAGAGAGTGGGCCAAGACCCACTCCTCTAAAACCACACTTGCTGCCTCCATAACCCAGAATCACTGTTTCCCTGATTGTCTGCCTCATCACTGACCCCCTACAATTCCATGCAGGGATGCTGATCTGATCATACTTCAAATACACCATTTTGGAGGTTTATATAACCAGGGCTTTCTTTTCTTTTCTTTCTTTATTTTATTTAATTTTTATATTTTGGAACAAATATGGGTAATCTTCCCCATTTATTCCCCTTATTGGGAAAGTTTGGCAGTTGTAATCATGCCCACAAATGCAGTCCCCATGTTAAAACCAGGACTTCTTCTAGGAGACCCTATAGCTGAGTATATGCCTCTAAATTTTGTAGTATTATATATTTGATTTTCTGCACAACTCTAAAGGAACACCCCAATTTAAGAGACTGGACATATAACAAGAGCTTACTAAACCATCTGCCATTGTATTAATGACTTCATTGGTAATTCAATAATTTTCAAAAATGAATGTGCTACTCTACTTTTCCTTTTTTTCTGGGGAGGGAGCACACCCGGTGATGCTCAGGTGTTATTCCTGGCCGTGTGCTCATAAATTACTCCTTGCTTGGGACGCCGGGAATCAAACTGCAGTTCATTCTAGGTCAGTGGTCAGCAACCTTTTTTTTCAACTGAGCCAAATCTCACCAAAACCACAATTGAAATTTATTTTTAGAGTCACATTTTTTTTTTCTTTTTTGGTTTTTGGGTCACACCCAGCAATGCTCAGGGGTTATTCCTGGCTCTATGCTCAGAAATCACCTGGGCAGGCTCGGGGGACATGGGATGCCAGGATTCGAACCACCGACCTTCTGCATGAGAGGCAAACACCTTACCTCCATGCTATCTCTCCAGCCCCGAGAGCCACATTTTCAAACCGAAAATACATAGGATGGTACACTGTTTTTAGTTTCAATAAGTTTTTATTGAGAATATTCTGCATGCAAGTATCCACAGAGGTCAGGAGGATACAAATAATACAACTAATAAAACAAAAACTTTAGAACGGTACTATTTATCGATAATGTTAAATTCCATAAAAATTGCCTTACAATTTAGAGAAAATTACATCCTGATAATGACTGACAAATTCACAAACATTAATGTGAACATTGGCCTTGCATTTCCTTGCATAGTTTGAGTAAGTCAGTTTTGTATGTGTTGTTTTTAATTTTAGGCATGATTCCAGTTTCTCATTGATGAGATGATTTCTCAGTTTACTCTTGATAAGATTCATGTTTGAAAATGATTGTTCACATAAATATGTAGACCCAAACAAGGAAAGAACAGCAAATGCTAGCTTTTTTAGTTGATTATATGATTCAGGAATACTATCCCAGGTATTAAAAATCAACATACCTTCCTTCTCCAGTCTTTCAAAGCAGATCACTTGTGCTGTGAACTAAGTTCACAATTGTGTTTCTCCAATCTTTCTAAATAAGCACAAAGACGTTCAAATTTCGAGCTACATAGTTCTTTCTTTTTTCAATCCAGCAATTGCATTTCAAAGTTGCCAATGTTGATATTTAAGGGAGAAAAAAAATCCATTACAGTGGCATCCATAATAAAGTTTTTTTTTAAACAAAGGTCAATGTTGTTTTGCTGTTTCTGAAATCCTGAAACCTCTTGAGAAAAACTTCCCTCATGTTTAAAAGTGCTGTTTAAAATAGGTAATGTCAATATCAGAATTATTTTCTTGGCAATGTTTCAACAGGCTTGGAAATGAATCAAAGCTTCTCTGTCAAAATCTTGAACAAAAACAGATAATTTATTTTCAAATGAAATGACTTCTTCTAACATCAAAAAACCTGTTTCCTTTCCCTTGTAGCTTATTATTAAGCTGATTTAGATGTGAAGTAGCATCCACCATGAAATACAGTCTTTGAATCCACTGATCTTTTGTTAATTCTGCAGTGTACACCCTTCTCGAGAAAAAAATGCTTTGATTTCTAATAATAAGGAAGAAAAACTGAGGATGACGCACTGTTATGGGGGGAATCTGTGGATGACGCACTGTTATGGGGGGGAATCTGTGATGACACATATATGGCATCTTATGTGTTTGTAAACAGTATTATAAAATTAGTGGGGCTCATCATGGATATTTTAAGCAGGGTTCACTCAAATAGCCCTCACTGATACTGTTATATATTGACCTCAGAACCTGGCCACTAACTTATTTTGCTGGCTCCTAAATTAAAAAAATACATGAAGCTGTGACTCACAGGGTCCCAATACAAGTATTGTCCCACAGGGTAGGGGATGGGGCGGGGTCCAGGCTGGATGGTGATTCATCAGGTACCATGATGCAGCCACTGACCCACACACAGCTCTCTCCTCTGTTGCTCCTCAGTCTGTGCAGAGAGGATGCTGTTTCAACACCACAGTGACAGACAGAAATTCACGTCCCTCCATACCACATGACCCAACTTGAGCTGTGTGGAGCTGGGCTGCTGGGGCTGCACAAGTTGGGCACTGACAGAGGCTAGGAGCAGAGTCCTGAATCCTGGAGCAGCCCTCCGGCACATAGAAGAGCCAAATTAAAAGTGTAAAGAACCACATGTGGCTCACGAGCCATAGGTTGTCGACCACTGTCTAGGGCTAATGCCAGCAAGACAGATGTCTTACCATTCCACACCATGCTCTGGCCCCTACTTTTCTTTTTATTCTTTCTCTTCAGTTTTTTTTTTCAATAACTATGTCTTTACTTACCTGGAAATAAATATATTGTGGTCAACTATGTCAACTATGTGATGTGTTTCTTTTTTTTTGGGGGGGGGGGTTATACTGGGCAGCGCTCAGTACTCAGGGATTACTCATGGCTCCATGCTCAGAAATCACTCCTGGCAGGCTCAGGGAACCATATGGGATATCGGATTTGAACTAATAACCTTCTGCATGAAAGGCAAACACCTTGCCTCCATACTGTCTCTCTGGCCTGATGCATTTTTTTTTTCTTTTTTTTGTTTTGTTTTTTTGTTTGTTTGTTTTTTGGGCCACACCTGGTGACACTTAGGGGTTACTCCTGGCTATGCGCTCCAAAGTTGCTCCTGGCTTGGGGGATCATTTGGGATGCTGGGGGATTGAACCGTGGTCCGTCCTATGCTAGCACCGGCAAGGCAGACACCTTACCTCTAGCGCCACCACGCTCGCCCCCGATGCATTTTTAAATAAAAATATTGCATAATTATTGTGTTAGGAATTGCATAGAATCTGTTTAATGCTTTAGGCAAGATAATGATTTTTAACAATTAATTTTTCAAACAATGGACATTGAATATTTTTCCATTCCTTTGTATCTACTTCTATTTTAATAATGATTGTTTTCAATGTATGTTTTCACTTCTTTTGGTAAGTTGATTCTTACCTAAAATTTGTTTGAATGAAATTTGTTTGTATGCAATTGAAAATGGGATTACAAATTTTATCAATCTAGTTAAAAATGCAATAAATTTTGTATATTGATAAAATATTGCTTAATTGCCTTCAAATAAACAGAATCCTAACTCTGTTCTTTCTTATAAGAAAAGTTCAACATTTATAACTATTAGAATTCCCTCTAGGATCTGGCAATTTATCCACCCCTTTCTAGAGAACAGACAGTTTAACTAGCCCTGGTCTTTGACCAGTGGGTTTTTTTTTATTATTGTTTTTTTTTTTAATTTTTGTTTCACACCCAGTGGCGCTCAGGAGTTACTCCTGGCTCTGCATTCAGAAATCACTCCTGACAGGCTCAGGGGTCCATATGGAATTTGGATTTGAATCACCATCCATCTTGGGTTGGCTGCATGCAAGGCAAACCACCCTACCACTGTGCTGTCTCTCCAGTCCATGACCAGTGTTTTCTTGTGATGAATTTGTTGGTACATGTGCCTCTTTAACTAGGCTACACTGTATTTCCTAACTCTCCTATATATGTTTTCTGTTAGCAATGGCTAGAAGAGAAATTATCTGACAATTAAAGGAAAGAATGAAGGAGTTGTCCATTTGTAGTATGCTTATATCTTTTCTAGTCTGATACTTCATTTGTTGTTAGAAAATAGCAACTAAACTTGCAAATGCTATCCCTTCCTCCTACATATTTTCTCAGTTTCTCTGACTCATGGGGACAGGTATGTGTGTGTGTGTGTGTGTGTGTGTGTGTGTGTGTGTGTTGTGGGGGGCAGGAATGGAGAGGAACTCTTAATGAAGGACCTTGACTACTTCAGGATACTCTGTTTTTCCAAATTAGAGACAAGAACTGATGATGGTCAATTGACTTTCTGTTATCCTAGCACATATTTACTCCACTATCCTGCTAATGGTCTACCAGACTGTTGGGGCCCGGGAGATAGCATGGAGGTAAGGCATTTGCCTTTCATGCAAAAGGTCATCGGTTCGAATTCCGGTGCCCCATATGGTCTCCCGTGCCTGCCAGGAGCAATTTTTGAGCATAGAGCCAGGAGTAACCCCTGAGCACTTCCAGGTGTGACCCAAAAAGACCAAAAAAAAAAAAAAGCTTTGGTTTATAGTATTAGAAGAGGAAATAGCCTTGCAGAGATAGCTTAGTGAAAACATAAGAATGCTTAAGCATTTTACTAAAGTTATATTTAATAAATTTATATGTCTATCTCCTACTACTTTTGCTTCTCTGATTGAACTCTAATATACTTCCATTCTGCTGAGAGCAGGAAGCTTTGTTAAAACTGGGAAATAGTCTAGAATAGGCCCCATTTATATATATATATATATATATTTGCAGCCCACCTGTTGCTGCCCTATTTTTCCTTTCCCTGAAATGGGTCATGTAGTTCAGCATAGTTTTATTTTTTTTTTACTTATCAAATTACATACGTCTGCCTTTTATCATCTTTACTTCCAAAGCAAATGACATTTTGTGAAATGCCCATATAAAAAGATTGACTTTTGCTTATAACTTCAATAGAAACTTACAGTAAGTCAAACCAGTACAATCCATTATCTAATTTAAGCTGAAGAGACAGTATGAGAAAAAATAATAGAGAGAAAAAGCATTCACATTAAAAGTTGATTCATCATAAGAGAGTATAGCTAAGAAGTTACGTCCTTCATTGGTTCCAAATACCATACTCAAACTACATGCTTATAAATAAAAAATCTTGAATAAGGTAGAGGAGTTTTGTGTTTTAAATTAAAATTCTAAGTGACTTATTCCAGCTAAATAGAAAATTTGTCTTATGTTGTCTTCTCTGTGTTAAACATCATTTTGCTGAGTGGAGCATTTAATGTTAGTGGAAAGCAAAAATATATTTTCCCACACAAAGTTCTGCTATATTGGCTATGCCATATGACTAAATATAGAGACGCACTTGCTATAAACTAACCCTGAATTAGTGGGTCTGAAGCAGGGGCATCACAATGATTAAGAAAACCAGACAGCCATAAGGGAAAAAAACATGGGGTTCAGGGGACTTTCAGCCTTGTGGACTGATAGCACACCTAACCAACTTTCCTTTATGGACAAGGCTTAATCCACATGGTGGGGAGAGGGCAAAGTAACAAACAAAAATACCCATTTCATGCTACTTAAGCCTAGGTGGAACTTTTACATCTCAAAAGGGGTGAGTGAAGGGAAGAGGAAGCAAAGGCAGTGTCTATGTTTTGGGTAAGCAGGGTGTGATTTCTATGTGTATAGAAACATATCCCTCTTTTCTTTTTACTAACCACATAAAATTGGAATGAGCTAGATAAGTTGTGCTTTCCATATGAACTATTTTTCCCCACAAAAGTTAGTCTCCTATAGTAGTACCAACACTAGCAATAGCATGGGCAAGCAGCTCCGATATACCCAAAGCAGAGGTTATAGCAAAGTGGTAAAAATTGGTTGTTATTTTTCATAGGCATAGGAAAAGCTAGCATAAAAACTTTAAATGTAAATAAGATTTAGAGTAGGGTGGCCTTTACTAGAAAGCATTTAGTCATACTTTTCAATTCAGGCTCCTTGCCAGTCTTTAGATTTCTTAACCACAGAGGGTCCTTCTTTTAAGTCTTGGGGAAAGTAAAGACTCACTTTCCCACATTTTCTTCTATGTGGTGGATGTCAATGTAAGACATCAGGCTTAAAGTTCTTGGGCACTTTTAGTCTCATGTAGTTGCCATGTTGGCATGAAGCCTATCCTGGTTCCATGTTGTTGCTAGGATGGCATGAAGCCTGCCCAAAGTTTCATCCAAGACCTGCAGTAGGACCTACATTTTAGGATGTACAGTTAATCTCAGAATAACTAAAGTCTGCCAAGTCATATGACAAATGTTCATTGTTTAGGACCCACCTGTAACATTCAAATTTTAGAGATTCTAGATCTAATATAAGTGAACTATTTCTTTCAGTAAGACATCCCATTTTACTGGATCTGTGCAAAACAGAAAAAAAGGATGTTGCCCCAAAGTACTATTGGAGGAGAAGGGGACTATGGGTAGGTTGTAGTATCTATCTCTCAGTTGATGCCATTCTCCACTATCCTCGATTTATAAGTTTAATAATAGCATTGCTATCCAAGAAATACTCATAAAAACACACACTAATGTCCCCTTTGTCTTTTATGATCAAGTACAAGGTTAGTCAGGTCTGGAGTACTATTTCAGCTACTGAGGTAATCTATCATTGGAGAGTAGCAAGGGAGGCAACAGAAGTGTCAATGATTTCTTGTAGTTGCTAAGTGGAGTCATGGGTAAGCCATGGCCCAGGCCAGGCCCATTTGCAAAGCTGATCAATGTGGTCAGGCTGGCCTCCAGTGGCAGTACACCATGATGTGTGAGAGAAGGACAGGAGCACATCAGATGTAGATGTCAATCCTTTTATTCCATTCAAGAGATGCTGAAGGGATATGGGGCACTCCAGAGCCTCCAGAGCACCAGCACCGGGAGTGTTGAGCTGCAAAGCTAATGGGATTTAAAAGGGACAGTAACAAATTCAGGAGAAGGGAACACAGGGAAAACAATAGAAAGGGATTGCACAGGAGGAAGAGCTTGTGAAATGGCAGGGAAGGGGTGGAAAGGATATTGTTTAAGTACAACAAAGACAGCTTTAAGAATTGACTATAAACATAAAAGTGGCCACTACATATACAGTGCACACATACACAATTGAGCAATCAATTTGCTATAGCTGTTATTCTGACCCATCTAGTGCAGTAGGAATGAAACTAGTATGGACTGAGGAAGGAAAGGACAGTTCCCACAGCAAATCAGAACTTGTCCTACATTTTCCAGGCCCACACACTTGATACCAGCCTGTATTATGTGAAAATGGGTCAAAGTGCTTCATTCAAGTAAGGCCAGCAATTATGGTCTGGTATGTCAATTTAAGACAGTGGGAAGAAATATAATCAGTTCTTCTACTCTGAGGAAGGGACATAATATTTTCTTAGATACAAGGAAATGTTGCCCTAGTGACCTTTGCCAGAGAGATAATAAGAAAAAATTTAACCCAGTTACTGTAGTTTTCTAATTCCTAGAAATTAGTGCTTGTGAGTGTCGATGTAAAAGCATCACTGGTTAAATTGTGCACACATCATTTTCTTTTTCTTTTTCTTTTTACTTTTTTTATTTTAGCACCTTGATTACATACATAATTGTGTTTGGGTTTCAGTCATGTAAAGAGCACCAACCATCACCAGTGTAGCGTTCCCATCACCATTGTCCCAAATCTACCTCCGCTCACCCACCCCCCGCCGGTACTCTGGACAGACTCTCCATTTCCCTCATGCATTCTCATTATTAGGACAGTTCAAAATGTAGTTATTTCTCTAACTAAACTCATCACTCTTTGTGGTGAGCTTCATGAGGTGAGCTGGAACTTCCAGCTCTTTTCTCTTTTGTGTCTGAAAATTATTATTATTGCAAGAATGTCTTTCATTTTTCTTAAAACCCATAGATGAGTGATACCA
>PVKC010038056.1:0-12838 GCA_004027635.1 Crocidura indochinensis
TGTGCGTGCGTGCGTGTGTGTGTGTGTGTGTGTGTGTGTGTTTCCTGGGTCAGCAGTTTGTAAGGCAAACACCCTACCACTGTGCTGTGGCCCCAGTAACTAACCTCTGATCTGATGGGTATTGGGAGATTGCTTTCTCTCATTCTGTGGATAGTCTTTATAACCTAGTTATCCTTTCCTTTGAGCTGCAGAGGCTACACTGTTTAATGTTTTCAGTTCTAAAATCAAGATTCTTAATACATTTTGATTTGACCATTGTGCACTGTGTTTTGTTTGGCGTGTAGCTGACTAGTTTTCCCAATACCACTTGTTAAAGAGGCTTTCCTTGCTCTGTATTTCTTTCCCCTTTATCAAATATTAATTTATCGTATACATGGGAATCAGTCTTAGAATATCCAAGTCTATTCCATTGATCTGAGGGTTTGCCTTTATTCTAGAACCATGCTTTAATTAAAACCATGTTTTAATGCCTACTGCTTTATAGTACAATTTGAAGTTGGAGAAATTGATGCCTCCCTTCTATTTTCCAAGGATTGCTTTAGTTATTCATGGGCATTGACTTTTCCAAATGAATTTCTGTGGTGTTTGTTGCATTTCTTTCCAATTCAAATATATTAGAATCTGATAAGGGGGCAAGGAACAATGAGAGAAATAAACATCAGATATAGAGAAACACTAGGGCATGAGAGAATATAGGGATTAAGGCACTTGTACCCCATTATCCTTTTTTTTTTTTTTTTTTTTTTTTTTTTTTTTGGTTTTTGGGCCACACCCGGTGACGCTCAGGGGTTACTCCTGGCTATTGGCTCAGAAGTCGCTCCTGGTAGGCACGGGGGACCATATGGGGAACCGGGGGATCGAACCGCAGTCCTTCCTAGGTTAGCGCAGTCACCTTATCTCCAGCGACACCGCCCGGCCCCCATCCATTATCCTAATTTTATCCGGAATCACACATGATTTACTGAGCACTACCGTGGGTCACTCCTAAATTAATCAGCTACTCACTCCTGGCTGAATAAGTACACACCCTCATCAAGAAATTTTGTGGGGTCAGAGCTGTGGCAGTAGAAGTAATGCATTTGCCTTGCAAGCACTAGTCTAGGACGGACCACAGTTCAATCCCCCAGCGTCCCACATGGTCCCCCCAAGCCAGGAGTGATTTCTGAGCACATAGCCAGGAGTAATCCCTGAGTGACAATGGTTGTGGCCCAAAAACAATCAAACAAAAAAGATCATGCCTGAGTACCTTACTTGCTATAATCTCTCTCTCTAATCCAGTAAAAATAGTATGTTCTGGGCTGGAGAGATAGCGTGGAGGTAGGGTGTTTGCCTTATATGCAGGACGGTGTTTTGATTCCTGGCATCCTATATGGTCCCTCGAGCCTGCCAGGAGTGATTTCTGAGTGTAGAGCCAGGAGTAACCCCTGAACACTGCCAGGTGTGACTCAAAAACCAAACTAAAACAATAAAAAATAAAAGATTTTGTTTAGGGATTGCACCCAGCAGTTCTCAGCAGTTGCTCTTATCTCTGTGCTCAGAAATCACTCTGGGGGCTGGAATGATAGCACAGCAGTAGGGCATTTTCCTTGCACATGGCTGACCCGGGACAGACCCGGGTTCCATCCTTGGGATCCCATATGGTTCCTGGAGCCTGCCAGGAGCATTTTCTGAGTGCATAGCCAAGAAGTAACCCTTCTGCACCACTGGGTGTGGCCCAACCTCGCCCACCCCCACACCCCCAAATCTGGCTGGATGCCGGGTATTGTAAACCTGGGTTGGCTGCATGTGAGGCAGGTACCCTGCCCACAGTGCTATCACTCTGACGGGGGGGGGGGGGAGGGGGGAGGGGGGAGGAGAAGAACGTTGTTGGGTTTTTGTTGTTTTTTTGTTTGTTTGTTTTTGGGTAAAACCATCTTTTATTCAGTCTCAGTAGCATTAAAAAGTCAGATCTAAAGACCCAAACCAAAATTAACGACTATAGAATCGAGACCCAAACTATAGCAAGCTATACACAGAATGGACTGGTTACACTAGCAGTCCAAGGGACTAAGCGTGGAAGGATGGCATGCACGCTGGGAACTATGGTAGAGAGAGGTCAACACTGACGGTGGGAATGGCCCTAATTCAGTATTATTATGTGCCTGAAAAACAACTGTGAAAGACTTGTAATTCACATCGTGGTCTCAAAAAAAAAAAGCTTCATTCAAAGATACTGAGGAAGGGGAAGGAGAAGATAAAAGAACAAAATAACAAACTCAGAGAGCCCACAGCATATAAATAGAAGAAGGAAGATGAGAGAAACTTGGGTATGCAGGCAACCTGTCCATGGGCCCAAAGAAGCACATATTACCCCCCAAGAAAAATTGTTTTTTAAGGAATTGAATTCTAGATGCTCATTAAGTAGTAAATGTGTAAGGAACGGTATACAAGAAATGTCCTTTGATATGTACTTTAGCTACTCTACCATTTCATTTGGTTGCTGGGTTGGTGTTGAGGAAGTTTAAGAAATCTGCCTGACCTCTCAATCTCTTGTCTCTTTTCCTTCTCCCCCAACCCCTTTTATTACTCAGGAATTAGAAGCAGCTCTTCATAGAGATGATGTAGAGTTTATTAGCGACCTGATTGCCTGTCTACTTCAGGGCTGCTATCAACGAAGGGATATCACGTGAGTAATTCTGATCTTACCAATTCTTTTTCTGTAGAAAGAAATCACCAGTCATTGTGATTGACCAATCATTCTACAAACCCAAACTGATCATTATTAATTATTTTAATAGTGTAGGCTCGCTATTTTCAAATAGGTTCCCAGCCCTTGATCTGTCTCCTTTTGTTAAGTTTAATTTTTATTATGCTCCACGTGTTTAGTGCATTCACACAGATCTTTATCTTGGATCCACCAACAAACATTCTAAATGTAGAATTCAGTTTCTTTCTGAATAACCACTGAGCATCACTGGGTGTGTCCCAAAAAAACCATTAGAGCATTCCAGAAGATTCTAGGAATCTAGATTCCTGTTCTAGGAAATAGATGCTGGAAAGTCAAGATAGGAAAGACCTGATTGTATTTGGCACTTTTTTTTTTCTTGTGGTTTTTGGGTCACACGGCAGTGCTCAGGAGTTACTCCTGGCTCTCCGCTCATTAATCGCTCCTGGCAGGCTCGGGGGGACCACATGGGATGCCGGGATTCAAACCACCGTACTTCTGCATGCAAGGCGAATACCTTGCATCCATGCTATCTCTCTTGCTCCTGTATTTGGCACTTCTAATACTAGCCATCTGATAACTAACAACTTCTCTTTTTTATTTTCTTAAATTACTTTTGAGAGAAGGACAAAGAAACAGTAAAGTGTGTAGATGGCTGATCTACCATGTGCATGGCTGACCTGGAGTTGAGCCTGAAGTCCTGTGATCCCTCAAGCTCACCAGGAATAAGCCCAGAGCACTGCTGGATGTGGCCCAAAAACCAAAAAAGAAAGTTTTGGTGTTAATGCATCTGCCTCAAGTGAGGCCAACCCTGGTTTAGCTCCTGGTTCCCCAAAACACAGAATCAGAAGTAGCTCCCAAGGACACTCTCCCCCAGAAATGAAAACTTTTTTTTTTAATTATTATTTTGACGTTGCATTTAGTAGTTCTTGGGAATCAAAACACAATGCCTCAACATATGCAAAGCACATGTTATGTCTGTTCTCTAAACAGCTATTTTTTGTTTCATTTTCTTTTTTGGGTCACAACCGCCAGCGCTCAGGGGGACGGATGGGAAGCCGGGGTTCGAATCAACATCCTTCAGCATGCAAGGCAAATGCTCTACCTCCATGCTATCATCCGGCCCCTCTAAACAACTATTTTAACTTGTGTTTCATAGAATTTTATTCTTTACATCTTGCCTGAACTATATTTATTTGCAAGTTACATATTTGAATTTCCTATTTCTTCTATTGAATGTTTTTGAGTATGAGGCAAAAAGCATGTCCATTAATCATTTTTTTATGTTTTTTTTGGGGGGGGGGTCACACCTAGCAGTGCTCAGGGGTTACTCCTGGCTCCACGCTCAGAAATCGCACCTGGCAGGCTCGGGGAACCATATGTGATGCCGGGATTTGAACCGATGACCTTCTGCATGAAAGGCAAGCGCCTTACCTCCATGCTATCTCTCCGGCCCCGTCCATCAATAATTTTGAGGCAGGAGAGCCCACCAATTTTTTATTATATAAAATATATCTACTTTTGTTGATGTAAGAATGAAGTAACACATAGCCCGGAGAGATAGCACAGCGGTGTTTGCCTTGCAAGCAGCCGATTCAGGACCAAAGGTGGTTGGTTTGAATCCCGGTGTCCCATATGGTCCCCCGTGCCTCCCAGGAGCTATTTCTGAGTAGACAGCCAGGAGTATCCCCTGAGCACTGCCGGGTGTGATCCAAAAACCAAAAATATTAAAAAAAAAAAAAAAAAAGTGTAAACCAAAGAATGAAGTAACACGTCTGTGAAATACTAGCAATAGTATCTAAGATTCATGACTAGAATTTGAATAATGGTTTCATTTCATTTGAATTTTAATAGAAATCAACTCTAATTCTTCTGTTTAAAAGTGGTATTTTAAAAAAGGTTTCATCATGAGTTCAGAGAAATGGTACATTAAGTAGAGCACTTACTTTGCATGTGAATGACCATAGTATCATATATAATACCCCCTTTCCTTTCCTTCCAGGTATGGCCTAAAAACCAAACATAAGTAAAATTGGTCTTACTACTATTCATTCTTCTGGAAAATTATTACATATACTAGTTATATTCTATAAGGATTCCCACCCTTTGATAAAAATCATATAAATCTATGAATATGAGTAATTTGGGGGAAAATCCAATATCCTTATAGTTGTGACATTACTTTCTGTTGTTTGGGATCACAACCAGCAGATCCCTATCGAGACCATGAAAGGATACAAACTGAACTTTCCTTTCCTTGCAGCTACCCTAGATTCTTTTGAAACTTATGATATCTCTATGGATCTTGATTTTTTTTTAAGTTATTTCTTTTGATTTTCTAAAGTTAGTAACACCATTCAGCATTTGTTGTCTTGTCTGTTTTGTGTTGTATTTTAGCTGCTTTGGAACAAATTTGTTTTAAAGACTATTGGACCAATATTAGCACAGCATTTATTCAGGAACTTACCTTCCATGGGGTCGGGTCAAGTATAATCACAAAACAAAAGCATATTTATTATGTAAAAGTTTTCTTGGAGTTGGAATGGCGTTTCTTTCTACCTAGGATATACCCACTAGAAGTGTGTAAGAGAAGTCAACTTCTTGCCAGCATTGCCCCAGAGATGCTATCAGTTACATGGGTCATTTTGCCTCCTTATGGTCCTCTCATGGCCTTTATTTGGTTATTGTACTCATTTCCACCCCTTTTTCTTCCTTCTATTGTTGTCTAAAAGGTTAAAGAACACTAAAACTACAAGAAACCTCTTCTTTGTTCTTTGTTGTGATTGTGGTGTGAGTCAGGTTGTATTTGTGTCTGTGTATGGATATACATCAGTTTTGAACTTAGGACCTCAGACAAGTGAAAGGCAAATTCTCTAAAGGGAACCTGATTGTGACTCTAGAAAATGTTCTTTTCTTTCCATTTTTTCCTATTTTGAAAGAATTTAAAGATTTATTTTACTTTACTTTCAGGCCCATGTTTAGAAACAATATTTTTGTTGTTAGGTGATTCTTTTGTTTATTGTTATTTCAGTTTGTTTATAGTTTTGTTTTGGGGCCATACCTGGTAGTTCTCAGGGCTTACTCCTGGCTCTGTGCTCAAGGATCAGTCTTGGCGGCACTGCACAGAGACCATATGGGATGCCAGAGACCAAACTGAGGTTGGCCTTACCGCTGTACTATCATTCTGCCTAGAATCAAATTCAGCTGTGTAAAAATACTGACTACTGTATTCCAAATATAACTTTTCATAATAATTATGTTTATTTTGTTTTTGCTTAAGTAATTACAAAAATGATAAGTCTTTTTTCAAGGGTGGTTTAGTTTTGGGGTGGTTGTTGCCTAGCAATACTTAGGGGTTACTCCTAACTCTTGGTGGAGCTAAGGGATGCCAAGGATCAAAACTTGGGTTGACTGTGTTCAAAACAGTGAATTTTTTTTTTCTGAATATAAGTTAACTTCATTTTCACTTCCCAAATACTTAATTTACAGTTTGGGTTCTTTCACATTTTGGGGTCATACAATCTTGCAGGGTACTGGGTGCAGGGAGAATTGTTGATCTGGGCCAATGTAGGAAGCAATTTTTGTCTGCCATGAGACAGTCTTACATGATAAAAATTCATGGGAGTCTGGCAGGTTCCACTTCAATGAGGGAAGGGGATTGTGCAAGGATGTGAATAACCAGAAAACTGCCATCATGGGATCTCTTACCTGCTACCCATGATTTTATTAAATTCTTACTCCAGGGGCCTGGGAGATAGCATGGAGGTAAGATGTTTGCCTTTCATGCAAAAGGTCATCGGTTCGAATCCCGGTGCCCCATATGGTCCCCCGTGCCTGCCAGGAGCAATTTCTGAGCATGGAGCCAGGAGTTACCCCTGAGCACTGCCGGGTGTGAACCCCCCCCCCCCAAAAAAAAAAACCCAAAAACAAATTCTTACTCCAAAGCAAAATAGTACAGGCAATATTTTTATTGTTTGATTTGATTGGCGCCACACTCAGTGGTGCTCAAGAGTTACTCTTGGTTCAGCACTCAGGAATCACCTCGTGCAGTATGGAAGGTGGATATTGGCTGCCTACAAGGCAAGCACTTATCTCTCTGGCCCAGGTATTGGTAAGATAAATGCTTATATTGGGGATGGAGCGGTGATGCAAACGTTAAGGCATCTGCCTTGCCCATACTAGCCTAGCACGGACCATGGTTCAATCCCCCGGTGTCCCATATGCTCCCCTTAAGCCAGGAGCGATTTCTGAGTTGCATAGCCAGGAGTAAACCAGGTGTGGCCTAAATCCCCCCACCCCCAAATATATGCTTATATTTAGTGTCTTACAGTTACTAGTAATGAATTTTGATACTTTTAATACTCTGATTTGGGGCCAGAGTGGTGGCACAAGTGGCAGGGCATCTGCCTTGCATGCGCTAACCTAGGACGGACTGCGGTTCAATCCCCTGCCATCCTATATGGTCCCCTGAATCAGTTGCAATTTCTGAGCGCATAGCCAGGAGTAACCCCTGAGCATTACCAGGTATAACCCAAAAACCAAAATAAATAAATAAATAAGAAAGACACTGATTTGTATTGCTGTTTAATAATGGTTTCAGGCATACAATATTCCACTTTCACAACCACAACCAGAGGCATTATTCCTCCACATGCCCTTTTTAAATGCATTTTTAAGAGCTAATTAATTTTTGAATAATGATATTACTGGATCCTATGTTTTGATTTGTCCTTTTTCAGATGAAAATGGTTATCACCAACTTATTCCCATATTTACCGTTTATTCATGTTAAATTATAGGAAAAGTACACGACTAATTTGGGAGCCATTTGCAATAGGTAGAGCTCGTACTTTGTATGCGGTCTACTTAGGATTGATCCCCAGCACACATATGGTCCACTGAGTAAGAGCAGGACTGATCTGAGATTAGAGCCAGGAGTAAACTCTGAGCGCCACTGGATATAGCCCAAAACAAAAAGATTTGTTATTTTTCATGTGAGTGTAGGAACTTTTCTCCTTCCTCACTCCCTCCCTTCCTCTCTACTTTCCTTCTTTCCTCCTTCTCTCCCTCTTTCCCTTCATCCTCCTTTCCCTCCCTCCCTCCCTCCTTATTTTGCTCAGGGATCACTGCTGGTGTGTTCAGGGTGTGGGAGATCAAACTCGGATCTACCATATGCAAATCATACACCTTGTCAGCTTACTATTTTATTTCTCAACCCTTATTTTGAGATATTTAATTACCACATCATCTTGCCTTAATCAAAATTGAATGACAAAGAATCAAAAGAACAAGAGTTTGAGACTTCATCTACAAAATTTAATTATAGGATCTGAATTTTAGGTTTATAAATCAAGACATTTTTTTTCCTCCCCCAACCCCTCAACTCAAGACTTTTTTTTTTTTTTTTTGGTTTTTTGGGGCCACATCCGGTGACGCTCAGGGGTTACTCCTGGCTATTCGCTCAGAAGTCACTCCTGGCAGGCACGGGGGACCATATGGGGAAGCGGGGGATCGAACCGCGGTCCGTCCTAGGTTAGCATAGGGACCTTATCTCCAGTGCCACCGCCCGGCCCCTTTTTTTTTTTTGGTTTTTGGGTCACACTCGGCAGTGCTCAGGGGTTACTCCTGGCTCCATGCTCAGAAATTGCTCCTGGCTGGCACGGGGGACCATATGGGGCACCGGGATTCGAACCGATGACCTTTTTGCATGAAAGGCAAACGCCTTACCTCCATGCTATCTCCCGGGCCCCAAAACTTTTTTTTATCATTGTTATTTTAATATAAAGTAGATGCATTTGGGGCTTGCGAAAATAGTATAGTGGGTAAAGTGCTTGCCTTGCACACAGCTGACCAGGGTTCGATTCCTCAGCATCTCATGTGATACCCTGAGTCCAGAGCTAGTAGTAACCCTTGAATGCCATCAGGTATGGCTCCAAACTAATAATAGTAATAATAATAATAATGACTTTCATTTAGTTATATCAACTATTCTGAATTTTGATTTCTAATGGGCCCCATAGTTTTCTCTATTTCAGAACAGCTCATCAAAATTATATTGTCTCCTCTAACTCATTCATGTGCTCTTATTTCATTGAACAAATGTTTCTGCTTCCTCTTCGCACCTTCATCCTTTGTAGGCCACACAGATACCAGAGACTTGTATTTTTTTTTTTGTGGTTTTTGGGTCACACCCGGCAGTGCTCAGGGGTTACTCTTGGCTCCATGCTCAGAAATTGCTCCTGGCAGGCACGGGGGACCATATGGGGCACCGGGATTCGAACTGATGACCTTTTGCATGAAAGGCAAACGCCTTACCTCCATGCTATCTCCTGGGCCCCAGAGACTTGTATTTTAAAAAGATTCAAAAATAACTTCTCTCTTTTGTTTTACTTTGTTTTCATTTTGGGGCTACACCAGATGGTGCCCTGGGAGTCATTCCTGGCTCTGCTTGGAACCATATGGGATGCCACAGATCTAACTCAAGTCAGTCATGTGGAAGTCATGTGCCCTGCCTGCTGTACTTAATCTCTCCAGCCCACTGCTTTTTTTTCTTTAATGCTGAACTATAACGAGAATTACCTTTCTTACCCTACCGCCCTGCAAACATTCTTTGAGAGGTCTATTTAAATCAAAAAATAATAACTGCTGATTTTGATTCAATGGTCATGATTTGCAACTTGTTTCTAGAAAATTTAATTTGTTGTTATGCTAACTTTATCAATTCAGTATGACCTTCCAATTGTCCTATGGAACTCACAGAACAGAATTTCTACG
The DNA here is from genome assembly GCA_004027635.1 of Crocidura indochinensis. Classification (NCBI taxonomy): domain Eukaryota; kingdom Metazoa; phylum Chordata; class Mammalia; order Eulipotyphla; family Soricidae; genus Crocidura; species Crocidura indochinensis. Next base: position 9,479 of record PVKC010038056.1, read on the forward strand.
ATTTCTAGAATACAGCTTCCTTTTATTTATTGGTGATGGGGAGCACACCCAATAGTGCTCAGGAATTCCTAGCTCTTCATTTAGGGATCACTCTTGTTGGGCCTTGGGAACCATATGAGGTGCTGGAGATTGATTCGTGCTGCATGCAAGGGTTGGTGATCATGTTCTTCAGATTCTTACTTGTGCCCCATAGAGCAGCATGTTTCTGTTTATTCTTACTGTAAAGACACTGCTCTAAATGTAATTTCAGGAACTTCCATATCATCCTTTTAACCATACTATAATATACATCACTCTCATTTGTCAAGAATGAAGAATTTTAGACAAGAAAATATATAACGTTCCCAAGAGTTCACAGCTTGATAGAGGACAGGTATAACCTGTGACACTATACTGTAAACTTCATCTTACCTACAGTTCTTGCCTGTGCTATATATTAATTTGAAGGGAAATATTAAGCGTTTTCCTCCACCTAAAAGAAATAAAATTTAGCATTTTGTACTGAGTATGTATGTATATATATTTATATGTTTGTGTGTGTGTGTGTGTGTATATATATATATATATATATATATAAAAATAAAATCTTTAGCATGCTAATGAAGTTTATAGATTCCTCCTATGGATTGAGGCTACAAAATGTCAGATAGTATTACAAAATTCTAATGTTCAAATGTAGTTAATAAAATACTAACCTTTTTTGTTTTGGGAGTGTACTATTCCTAGCAGTGCTTGAGGCTTGCAAACTGTAAACACTGAGCCTACTGAGCTGTTTCCAGTTTAAAGAAACAAATTTTGGTTTCAAGTGTTCACTTCTTTATTAACTCACAATATTCTCTAGCAGTAGTCCTGATTTCACATTGCTGTCATAATCTTAACATGTTAATCATTATAAATGTTATTTTGTATTTGGGGGGGGCACACCCAGTGGTGCTCAGGGTATACTCCTGGCTCTGAACTACGGATTCATGCCTGGCATTCTCAGTACCATATGGAGTGCCAAAGACTAAATCAGTGTTCATCTCATGCGAGGCAATTGCCTTACCCGTAAACTATCACTCTGACACCTCTAATATTAATAATGTGATAATGAAAGCATCTGATTTCTTTTAATAGTGATTGCTGGTTAGAATTCACTTTGTTATGTGTTAAGATAAAAATGTTTCTTCAGTCATATTTATGAACCTTATTCCATGAGTCTCTGCTTAGATTTTCCAAACCTCATGTAGTATGCAATTTAGAAACAGCATTTTAGAAGTGAAAGGAACTTTAGATCTCATCCAACACAATTTGATTTTTGATTGCTAATTGTCTGAAAATTAAAGTAGATAGAGTGATGGCCAGCCAGTACAGTGAAAAGGGTACTGTGGTTTACATGTGGCAGATCCCTTTTTCATCCCTAGCATCCCATTAAGGTCTCCCCAAGTCTACCTTGAGTTCAGAACCAGCAGTAAATACTGAACACAGCCAAGTGGACCAGCCAAAACAAAATAAAAAAATTCAAGCAAGCAGAAATAGTTTCTGGTACACATGCTTTCCAGTGCTAATCTGTTCTATACACAATCATACACATATTTCACACTTGTCTGAAAACAATAGTAGTGTTCTCTTCTGTTTACAGGGAAATCTTTGGTTAACAGATTTAGGACTGGAGCTATAAATTGCCCAGCAGCTTCCCTTCCCCTCACCTCCCCTCCTTTCTCCTACCCAGTATACTCAGGGGTTACTCCTGGCTATGTGATCAGGAATCTCTCCTGGCTTGGAGGACAATATGGGACACCAGGGGATCGAACTGCGTCCATCCTAGGTTAGTGTGGGCAAGGCTTTAATGATTGTGCCACCGCTCCAGCCCCTTCAGTAATTTCTTTTGTTGTAATGGAGAGTGGATGCCAAAGTTGAATTTTGAGAATGATCCTACAAGATCATCAGTCACTTGATGCAGTCCCTTTCCCTTAAGTATGAGGCCTTCAGTAGAATGTTACAAATAATGTGCTGCCCATCCCTGACTGTTACACCATGCATGATTTCTTTAAAAAAAAAAAAGTTGTTTGGTTTTTGGATCACACCCAACAGTGCTCAGGGATTACTCCTGACTCCACGCTCAGAAATCACTCCTGGCAGGCTCGGGGAACCATATGGGATGCTGGGATTCGAACCACTGACCTTCTGGGTGCATGGCAAACGCCTTACCTCCATGCTATCTCTTCGGCCCCACCATGCATGATTTCATCTCGTTTTCACACTTCAAAGAATACTTCTTGTTTTGTTTTGTTTTTGGGTCACACCCGGTAAGCCTCAGGGGGCCTTATGGGATGCTGTGATTCAAACCACTGTTCTTCTGCATGCATGGCAAACACCCTACCTCCATGCTAGCTATCTCTCTGGCCCCTGAATACTTCTTTTTCTTGACGAAATAAGCAGTAGTCTGGGAAAGAAACTTGGTTTAGGAACTGGCTTTTGTTGCTTGAGGGGAACGATACGCAGTATCATAGAGCTATCAGACTTCCCTAGTGAATGTTAGGTGAATAAAACAAGTCACAGGAGGCTTACCGTGAATGACAATGTTTTTATAAATATAAAACCTGGAAAACTAAATCATGAGATTTTTAAATAATGAAGAAAATATTAAATTAATTAAATTAATTAAAATTAATTATATCTGCTAAAAGGAGAAAAGACTGTAGCTAGGAATAAGCAAAATAATAATCTAAATAATGCCTAAATTAAATAATATGCAGAATTAATAATGTCTAAAGTTTCTCTCCTTCGAGAGTAGCCTTTGTATCACCGTTTCCTTTGAGGTGCAGAAGCGTCTCAGTTTAAGTTAATACATATATTGGTCTTTGTTTTCACTTGATTGTCCACGTTTGTTTCATCCTTGAAGATGCCTTTAGCTTCAATGTCATGGAGTGTTTCACCTATATTTTCCTCTATTTAGTTTTAGGTCTAATATTAAGGTGTCTGATCCGTTTTGATTTGACAGTTGCATTAAAGAGAGGTCAGTTTTTTGTTTGTATGTTTGTTACCAGCTTTCCCAGCACCACCTGTTGAATATGCTTTCCTTGTTTGATAGTGTTTTGTGAGGATCTTTGGATCTGTGATCAAAGATATCAGCCTGTAATTTTTCTTATTTGGAGGGGCCACACCTGGCAGTGCTCAGGTTACTCTTGGCTCTGTCCTCAAAAATCTTTTGGCAAGCTGTGACATGGGTTGCTGGAGAACCCAGACCAGCCAGCTGCATACCAGGCAAATACCCTACCTTCTATGCTATTGCTCTTGCACCCTCCTGTAACCCAGCCTGCCTTCCTTCCTTCCTTCCTTCCTTCCTTCCTCCCTCCCTTCCTTCCTTCCTTCCTTCCT
>PVKC010038057.1:0-12838 GCA_004027635.1 Crocidura indochinensis
AAAATAAAAAATTATATTAAATTAATAAAGATTACTTATTTAAGAGCTTATGTACTTGAGTTGTTTAAGTTATAGAGATCAAAACATAATGAACAAACAGAAACAGTTTCTGTTGACATCTTAGTAACAGAAGGAAACTAAGATTAACAATAATGTGATGATATGAGATAAATTACAGAAATTGGAATATTATTTTTGTAAATTAACATGAGAGAAATTGAAATTGAAATATCTGCAATGTTTTTAACTAGAGTTAGGTAAGAGTTAAAGAACTTATTTATTTTTTCAAGTACTACTTTGAAAATAAGACATAGATATGTAGACTCGCACATCAAAACATCTGGTGTATTTGTTCAGTATAATTTTATTAATTGCCTAGGTGCAGGGTGACAGAATTCATCAGTGACATGACCAGAGTACTGAGTAATTAGAATGAGAATGTTAGAATTAGATCATTAGCAGCCTGCCTTTTTGCCTAATGAAAGGGTATCCACTGTAATTACTAACAGAGAATTAGAATGATATCATATTCAGCAAGGATTGTGTTCATTTGCATGTAGTGTATATACTACAAACTTTTTAAAACAAAGGACATGGAAAAGGTTGTGATTAATAAAGGATAAGGATTCACTTAGCTGGATCTTGTTAGCCAAAATAAAAAAAATACAAAGACTTTTCCTTGCAATATTGCTATTGATTGTTAACATTTTCTAAGAGAGACACTTCATGCCATTGAAGGCTTATTGATTATTACAAATATTCACTCATCATCACAAATATATTACTTGTTAATACCCTTCCAAATCCATACCCTCATACTCTGTATTTCTTTGTGTTTTAAAAGACATGTAATATTCTTTTGTTTTTGACTTTTGTGCCAAACTCGGCAGCACTCATGGGTTGCTTTTGGCTCTGTTCTAAGAAATTTCTCTTGGCATGCACAAGGGACCATATGGGATGCTGGAGATCAAACCCTGGTTAGTCCTGGGTCTGCAATGTGCTAGGCAATTGACATACCGCTGGGCTATCACCCAGGCCGAAGACATGTAATGGATCCCTGAATTCTGATTTACTCTGACATTTTGCCCAAAATTGTTCATCAATGTATACAAATTCTTTAAAAAATTAAAAACAATTTAAACAATTAAATATATTTTAAAACAATTTATAAAGGTGAGGAGGAAAGACAAAGGAAAAGGTGGGCATTTTTCTATTTTTTTTTTCCTCCTGGGCAAATAAGTGGTTGGTCTATTCCTACATTGGGAGGGAGGATTTTCACATTCGGAGCCATTCTTTCGAATTAAGAGTCACTTCCTGAACTGTTCTCTTCACACCTAAAGGTGTTAATAATACCATGTAGTTCCTACATCAAAGTATCTCACTCTTTACTCTCACTTTTTACTTCTCTATGATATTTTTGGAGATAGAACTTTTCCAAACTCTTTTCAAGAACCAGCTTGATTGAATATGTCACTTATTTTTATGGAAACTTTAAACAAGGTCTTCTAATGACTTGAAATAATCACATTCACATTTAGCTGTAGAAAATGTTTCAGTACAATAAAATTTTCATAAATCCTTCTTATCATAGAACTTATCTTCAATTAACAATATGTATACTTTTCTATGTATCTAGAATTCTCCCAGTTTTTATTAAAAAAAAAAGCAAATTTGAACGGGCTTAAAAATAGGCATATCAAGTACTCCTTTCACTGGTGTCCTTCATGCTATTATCATTAATTAACTAAATGATTGTATAAATTCCTTCTACACTTTCTTTAATTTCCTCCAAAGATCATGTTTTTAAAATCGTATTATTTTATTTTATTTATCTCTATTATTATTATCAATTATTATTATTATTATTTTGGGCCACACCAGTGACTCTCAGGGGTTACTCCTGGCCATGCATTCAGAAGTCACTCCTGGCTTGGGGTACTATATGGGACACCACAGGAGAATCGAACTTTGATTCATCCTAGGTTAGCACATGTAAGGCAAATGCCCTACTGCTTGTGTCACAGCTCTGGACCCAAAATGGTATTATTTTAATATAATGCAAAAATATACATAGCTTATTACCAAAGTCAAACTTCATTTCATGTAGCATTATTATTGTATATATTAGATAAAGTTTTACTTACACCAAACTAAAATAAATTTACATTAAAGTATAATTAAAGTATGAATTATTGGTAGTTTCAAGTTTGATAGCTTTTATTTTCTCAACATTTAGTAATTATACTAACATTTAATAATTATATTCATTAATATAAATATATTATTTAATATAAAATATTCTTTAATATAAAGCTATAATATAAACTGATATTGACATCTGTAAGTAAAAATATTTATATTCCAGAACAACTGTATATATAATAAGATCCTTTAGATTTTATAGAAATCTAAATTTTATAGATTTTATCTCTATATTTTGATATATAAATTAGAGCTGCAAGCATTAGCTCAATAACTGGTAAACGTTATGGTCCATAATTAAATTTGTTATTATACTTACTCTAATTACAACATACTTTATAGATTTTGATCATTCTACTTAAGTGTTTATATCATAAAAGTCATTTTCTTTGATTCAAATTAATTGAATCATTTTGAGGTCAGGTTATATTTGCTCAAATTTCTTGATAATACTATAAAATTATCTCACAAACCTTTTCAACTGTTTTTTCACCAAATCACAAATTTTCTATTTGCAAACAATATTTATTACACATAATTTATTTGTCAAATATTCATTTATATGAGCTGAAGAGATAGCATGAAGGTAGAGCACTTGCCTTGCATGCAGGAGGAGGGTGGTTAGAATCCCTGCATCCTCTAAGGTCCCCCCAAGCTTGCCAGGAGCGATTTCTGAGAGTATAGAGCCAGGAGGAACCCCTGAGTGCTGCCAGTATGAACCAAAACAATACAAAAAATATTTATTTATAGATAATTATCTCAAAATTTGTTGGAATGAAATAGTAAGCATTGGTTTGATGATTTTCTTAAGAATTTTTAATTTACTTAACTGAATTGTTTATTGCTCGTATTCTCTTATGAATTTGGAATTCTAGTTTTGATCAGGCATGAAGTCACCTGAAGGTCCAAATGATGGAAGATTTATTTTCAAGCTCACAGTTCCCTTCTGGATATTACCAGGAATTCTCATCATGTACCACTTCCAAGAATATTGGTGATGGTTTCTTGTAATAAGCAGTCATTGACATTAAAGAGAAAAAGAAAAGAAGAGACGAATTAAAAATCAGAAGTGTCATTACATTCCTTGTTATAGTCTATTGGTAACATAAACCATTGCTGAAACCACTAGAATACTGTCAGGAAAGAACAACACACAAACATGGCTTTGTTCCAATCAGTGATAGAATAACTGATTGGAAACAAAATGACACAGTATATAACTTTTCAGTATATTTTCTTCATAAATCAATTAATATAAATATCAGTAGTTTCAGGTTAGGAAATTATCAAAGAATACTAAAGTACATAGTTATTCGAGTTTGCAGTTCTGGATAGTCACACAAAGAATCCTATAATACAATAACAAATTATACAGACAATGGAATTCAGTTACAGTAAGTTCTTTGCTTTTTGTTTTTGTTTTTGTTTTGGGCCACACCCAATGATGCTCAGGGGTTTATCCTGGCTATGTGCTCAGAAGTCGCTCCTGGCTAGGGACCATAAGGGAAGCTGAAGGAAAGAATCACAGTCCATCTTAGGTCAGTGTGTGCAAGGCAAACATCCTACCACTTGTGCCACCGCTCCTGCCCTGGGACTTCGCTACTTTATAATTTCTTTTTACCCTAGATTATTAACTAAAAAGATAAGAATAAATTAATTATAAAGGGAAGAAAAGGATTGTCAGATTATTTTCTCTAAGTATTAAACTTTGCTGTTCTATTCATTCATTCATTCATTCTGAAACAGGTACAAAGAAATTACTCTGTGGGCAGAAATGGTTGAAAATGTGGAGGATGTTTCACTTAATAGTCTTAGTCTTAAGTTGGGTAAAAGTCTTAAGTAAGCTAATTTATTTATTACTGTCATGTTCACTAGTATACAAAAAATCTTCCCTGCTCTCTTATGGAATAAAAATATTCTTTTTGTGATGACTTGAGTCTCCTATTTTCCAATCTGTTAGCTTGTCTCTATAATGCTTTTTCTCTACCTTTCTCTTGATTGATAGGCTCTAGATCTTCACTGGAAATTACCTTTCACTGTTACTGTTCAATATACATTGATTATTTTATGTTAAGTGATATTCTAGCTCCTGTTACTGAAATTTATATTTTATACTCTCAATAACTTTGCAGTTTAATGGTAAAAATAGTCAACAGAAGCAAAGTATCCTAAATGCAAACTGCTAAATCAATGACTTTCTATGGTGGATAACAAAATTATAAGTCAATTTGGGTATCGAAAAGACATTCTCACTTTTAAAAAAGTGTTATATTGGGACATAGTATATGAGAAAGAGATTATCAAAAGATCTGGGGAAAATGTATTCTAAGGAAGAATAGACAATGCAAATATAGTGTCATATGATAACTGCAACAACTATTATGATTCTCAATAAATAAAGTACAGTATGGCATATGATTATTGGTATAACAATGCTTTAAAAAAGGTAAACCAGAAGCATATAAAATTCCTGCTCTCAATGGAAAAATATATCCATGAAAATTTGAAAAATAATGTCAGTAATTTTTTACTATTATAGTACATATATAAACATATTTTTCTACAGACTAAGATGGATTGTGATACAATTTTCAAAATAGAATAAAAGAATATTCTTCTTAGAATTTACTATCTATATTTGCTTAGTATTATTTACTATCTATATCTACTTATTAAAATTTTGTATGTTCAAAGCAAAATAGTTTATTTTATCTATTGCATTTTTAAGTAATTGAAGGAAAACATTGGTCTAATAGTCTATCAAATTTATTTGCAGTAAGTAAAATATTAGATACTAGATAAATAGTTTATAATGCTATTTTCTATCTATTGATAGATGACAGATACATGAAAGGATTAAATATTCATTTTGGACATAATAAAGTTCTTACTCATACATTACAGAGAATTTGATACTGGCAAATACATTCACAGGTTTAATTTAAGCAGCTTTCATATATTCTGACTTTATCCTAATGGAAAGTTTGAAGAATAACAGATTAAAACTCAATTTTTAGTAACAACATACTGCCATTGAGTACAAATAATGTGCTTAGTCATAAAATTAAGACATATTTGATGTCAATCTTTGGTCTTATTCCCTTGATTTATTTAGAGGTAAGAATAAAGATACAAGTAATTCCTGGGAAGGTAAAATGAAATCAGGGTATGACGATAGGTTTGGGCTCATATCAAATTTTGGCTTTGCAGAAACAAACTGACTCATAGTTTCTCAACTTTAAGCAACAATCAACTTTATTTGATCCTTCCAAGGTGAAGCAGTTCAGTCAAGAGCAATTATTTAGAAAAAGGGGATAGCTGCCAGATACAAAATTCTTAGCTTCCCATTCCTGTTTTGTCCTCACAAAGAAAGTAACACTTCTAGTATCTGCAACTCTATTCCTTTACATAGAATTGGTAAGTCCTGTCATTTATATCTACTATTTAAGTTTTGGTAAGATTTTACTGCTAATATCAATGCTCTACATTAATCTTTGCTCTCCTCTGGGCCACAACATAACCTCTGACCTCTTATGACTGGACTTTCACATAGAAATCATGTATTTTCTCTAAACATATGCCATTTCTTTCTTTGAAATAATCCCCATCCAGCTTTTGTTCGGATTCTCTCAATCACTGGGTCCTAAATAAATTAGTAACCGTATTTGCCGACGTATAAGACGACTTTTGAAGTGAGAAAAAAAAAAGTCAACCGAAAATCGAGAGTTGTCTTATACGCTAAGTATATCCCGAAAAATGCCTCGATGCCGCTAAACGAAAAACATCTGGATATTTCCACAAAACGAATTTTCCCACTCGATCCTGCACCAATCACTGTAAGGCTTCTCGGACCGCCTCTCTAACTCGGCCAATCCAAGCAGGCTTTTGATGCATGCAAATTAGACAATGGTCTGAACCTGAATCTACACTGTCAAAAGCCTGCTCAGATGGGTCAGTCAGAGAGGAAGTCTATTACGGTATATCCTTTGAACCTTTGCTTGTTGTGACTGGCTCACTGTGATCCATACAGTTGCAGCACAGGAACGGTCTGTCTTATACAGCGAATATAGGCCTAAACCTTGTTTTAACTATAAAATTGGGGGGTCGTCTTATATGTCCAGTCATCTTATACGCTGGCAAATATGGTAATATTGGAAAGTTCCATGCTTTCATGATAAGGTCCAACTTTCTGGTCCAACGTTTTTTCCCTACTCACTGTTCTATTTCTCTAGCTCCATCTATATTTAAGAAAGGGTAGTTTTTTTCAGTTTTTTTCTGAGGGGTCAGTCCTGTAAGTCCTTATGGAATCATGTAAGGTGTGAGGGATCTAACTGACTTGTGCTGTGTACTTGTGCTGTGTTCAAATCCATTTGAATCTGGTACTACCTCTCTGGCCTCTCACAATTGTTTCTCTGTACTAAGAGTGTACTTCCCTCAATTTATAATCCTGTAGTCATAACAAATGCTTGTACAAATGATTACAAAGTTTTCTTAAACAGCTCTTTATTTACCATCATCTGTCAATCAAAATTAAGAGAAAAATCATCAGTTGCTTTGCCAACAGTATTCTCCTATTTCAACTCTATGTTAGACAATATTCTTAAAATTTCCAAAAGAAAGCAGAAAATAAAAACTCCAATGTATAAATGTGTCCATGTATTAATGTAAAATTAATAATACATTAAAACAGATGGACCACCCAATATTGCCAGGGGTCATTTCTAAGCACAAAGCCTGGAAATAGCTCTTATGTACATTTAGTATAGCTCTAAAAATTATAATAATTAAAAAATATATGGCATTATATACTACCTTTACTGCAATACAAAATAAAATATATAAATAAAAATTATAAATTTGGAGGAAACAGTAAACAATTTTGTATGATATTCATTAAATACAATACTTTCATTTAAAAACAGAGCCATGCTATATATATATATATATATATATATATATATTCTAATACATTATATATTAGAAACAGGCTCAAAATCTCAAGCAAAGCAATGTGTTTTTCATTTGCTGTGAAACACCAATCTCTCCACTTGTCTGCCCTTATCACCTCTGTGATTCATGATTCAGCACTTCTTTCAGAACTCCTAATAATGTATATACTGAAGATACTCAATTTACTCTTTGGAATACTGTTTGGCTGGTGTAAAGAGGTGATTTTAGAAAGCTGATTATGTAGCACATTTCAGAATTGGTTAAAGCATCATTTCAATGTAATATTCCTTTTCTTAACTTAGAAAACAGTGTTAGGAACTTAAGGAACAAATAAATGCTTGGTTTTCATAGAGGCTCATGGAAAGAGATTTTCAATTAATCACAACCAATGAGAAAAGACTTGGAAATGATACAAATAGTAATAGATTGATTGTAATGCATTTATTTCTAAATAAAATTTATTTACTTTCAATTGCTTTGCAGAATAGTAATTCTGCAAACCCAAGTCTATAGTTATTATTTTATAATATATAATACATAAGTTTACTACTATGATTCTACATTATAATCATATAATATAGTTATGCAAGTTATGAAGCACAATTTCACGTCTTTATATGTGTTTGTCTCATTTTATCTACCATTAAGGTTCTAGTATGATCACATTATCTAAATGATCCCCTTTACCCACTCTTTCCAATTTACTTTCCCTTTTACCTGGTAATAGCCAGGTAATAGCTTCTTATGATTTTTCCTAAGAAAATTCAACTTATTTCCACTCTAAATATATTTTCTTTATGTTGTTTTTCCTTTCATTTTCCTTTCTTATTTTCCCCGTTTGTTTACTTTTGAGCCACAACAGGCACTCTTGGCTTGTCCTGGATATGGGCTCAGATCACTCCTGGTGGGCCTCAGCGGACTATGTATGGGGAGCAAGAGATCAAGTCCAAATCTTCAAGGTGCAGGTAAATGATTTTTAAAGATTATGCATTATACCTCGTCATTTTGATTGATAATTTATACTTGGATCTAGATTGCTTGATAATAACCATCCTGCTTTTCTATTTTGATTCTATTTTCCCATAAATTATTCCCTGATCATTCTATCCATTTCATTTTGTTCTAAAAATACAACATTTCTCTTTTGTGTTTAAGATTACAATAGGGATTGTGATTCTTTCTATATTTAATATTTTTTGTTGTTGAGGTATGAACTCAATGATTCTACACTAAATAATTTCACATTCTTCCTCTCCATTAATATATTTTGTCTCATTTTATTATGGTTTCTATTTTTCTCTTTTTTGTAGGAAAATAATTTTTTATCTTTATTTAAACACTGTGTTTACAAACATTATTGTAGTTGGGTTTCAGTCATAAAATGAACACCTCCCCTTCACCAATGCAACATTCCCATCACCAATGCCACTATCTTACTCAAACGCCCTCAGCCCATATTCGAGACAGGCTTTCTACTTACCTCACATATTGACATTGTTATGATAGTCCTTTTCCTGTACTGAAGGGAGAATATAATATGAGTTTCTTTGAGACACAGTAAGACACTTCCACTCTCTCATCTCATAGAGAATCTGATCTGTTCTCTGACTGAACTCAGTGTCTGATATCACAGATTCTTCCTCTAGTGCAGTCATGACAATCGCTGTAGTTTACTCTGGATCTCATATTACTTTATAGGCCCAATTTGCAAAACATATTTTTGCATCCTATGAAGGGGTTAACATTTGATTAAGTGGGAATGAGTAAGCATTATTCAGACTGATCATAGCGCCTAGCTTCAATAACCTATATGATTCTTTTCCTGATTAATGAAGGAACCCACTAAAGTCTTGGAGACAACTCATTTTGGTCTTATCCATCACATATTTGCGAAATTGTCTCCATAGTTGTGCACATCTCTCTTTTGCCATGGAAAGGCTAGAGCTCATATCACTCTTACTATTTGGTCAACATGCAGTGATTTGACCACAATGCATGTGTTTGACTAGATCATTTTTAGATGCTAAACCGATTCAAGTTGCTTGAGAAAAATAGATCCTGATGCATGCTAAGGCATTTTTCTTTTATCCCTATTGTCACAACTTATTAGAAGGAAAATATTTTAGATGGAAAATCAATTAGTTTGTAATTTATAATTAAAATCTGAGAAAAAGAGAAGATGATCGTGTGTTGACATTTATTTGAGTATAAGATCTGTTGTCAACAGCAACAAAGACATAATATAAAAAATTTCTAAACTTTCATTCAGTTTCAAATCTTTGAATTGTTCCATCTTTATATAAATCCACTAGATTTGTTCATTTAATATAAAGAATATCATTATTCTTTTATCATACAATTTTAATACATGTTTTCCATAGTATATTTTTTGAAATCCTTTGTAATAATTGTGCATCTTTCACTTCCTTGAATGCCTTTGAGTATTTCTGTAAATTCAATTTTTGTTTTAGACAAAGCAGTCACATTAAATAATTTTGCTATTCATTATAAATATGAAGTCTATTTGGTACCAAATATTCTAATATATTTTCCCTGGTATGTTGGAGACAAAAGCAAAATATTATATTTACTATCTTAGAGTTTTGAGGTAGATATAAGAAATATATCTACCAATCTGATAAATTAATCTACAAATTTGCAATGTGAAGATATATATTTATATTATGGAACACTCAAGGAATTGAAGAACACAGCAAAGCTTCTTTAATACTTCAAAAATATTTTATATGTGTTGGGGTCAAAGTAATAATACAGTGGGTAGGGTAAGTTCCTTGCATGTCATCTATTGTATTTTATTACTGAGTGTTTTTAATATTAATAACTAATCAAAAGTAATTAAAATAAAATTAATAATTAATCATTTTAATTAATACTTAGTATTAATTACTGCATGAGGAGTAACTACTATCAACAGGTGTGCTGTCCTCCCTAAAAAAAAAAAAAGAAAGAAAGAAAAACATCATCAACTTAAAAAGATTATTTTGTACTTGATTATTATACTTGATTGAAAAAGAGAAGCAATTTATAGAATTGGAATTTGTGTGTAGAAAAAAGAAAAGAAAAAACTTTGACAATTCTATTTGTACAGAATAATTTTTCTTGGCTTTCAGTTGCAGAAAATTTCTTTCTTCCTGACATAGTGGTTCCATCTTTCACTGGAAAATTTTACCTCCCATTTGTATCAAAGGAAAGTTAAAATCTCCTTGTATCTCTTGCTTTTTCGTGCCTTTATAGAAAAGAAATCTTTTGCCTAGATGTAATATATGAGGGTGGATGTTTTTGTAGTTCCTCAATGTTGCATAATTATAAACTTGAGGTGTAGTCTCTGTTGTTGAATATAGTAATCTGAAACAGTTCACTATCTCACTTTAAATTAAACTAGAAAAAATAAAGAATTCTTCACACATAGGTCTTTCTTTATATTCTAACATTTAAATAAAATCAAAGAATTACTTTACTATAGCATTTCCTTTCTAACAGAAAAGAAAAATGTGTTATTTTTCTAAACAAAATATTTTAAACATTACTTTCAGATTCAAGTTGAAAATACTGTGAAAAAATTATATACGCCTACTATAAATAGCAGTCAATATGTTCATAATTATTCACAAAAGTGTTAGTAGCTTGAATATTTTCCCTTATCATCCCCAGTAGCTGTCTAAACAGAAGCCAGCTATCATATGCAGGCAGACAGGAGTTAAAATTAAAGAGTTTGATCTTTCCAAGAACTTCTTCAGATATTGTATTTATTTGTAAGCTATTCTATATAAAGTAGCACATTCTTAAATTTTGAAAACATTAGAAAAATACTGTGTAGATTATGACCTAAGCAATATTACATGGGGTTTAGGGCTTGTATTGCATGTAAATTGTGATCATGGTATCGCCCCTGCCAGGTAAGTATTATTGCATGTAAATCAATGTGGATTCACAATACCCCATGTGGTCTGATCCCCAAAATGAAGTGATTCCTGAATGCAGAGAAACACTCAACACTTCTCACGGCTTACTCCTGGTTCTTCACTCAGAGATGACTTTGGGATGCTCAAAGACTACATTGGATGCTGGGATTAAGCTCTATTTTGTCATATGCAAAGCAACTGACTTATCTGCTATATTATCTCTAACCCCAATCAAGTTCTAATTCAAGTAATCTGGATATATTCCATAAAATGTGATGGAATTTTAATTGCTTGTAATTCATGTAGTTAAGTGTATTAAATGGGTACATTTGATACATCACATAAAGATGTTTTAAAATTATATTTAATGATTATATTATTAAAATAATGTGTTTTCTAAGATGATAGTATGCAAACTCATTTTTTGAGTTTTCAGATGAAAACATTGAAATTTGAATATTATAAAGTGTATATCCTCATCTCTTTGGATTCTAGATCTAGTAATAGTCAAAAGAGGCATGATTTTTATAGCATTTTGTTTATATAACCAGTGACTTGAAACTAAATAAAACAATGGCACTGAAGAAAGTTTATATGTATAAAAACACATATATTCAGTATAATTTTATGCATATTATATGAAAATATAAGTATAACCTGACATATAAAATATTTGGACCAATATAGCTATAAACATATCAAAATATGCATAAATATAGAATTTTAGAAATAATGTAGGCTGGGGGGAATAAATAGCTGTAGGCTAAGAATCGAGTGATCGGTATGTAGGACACTTGCCTTGAATGTGATCCATCCAGGGTTCAAACTTAGGTGCTCAGTGTGCCTCCCCCACCAAATCCCAGCAGGAGTGATCCCTGAGCATAAAGCCAGAAGTAATTCTGAGTATTGATATGTAAAGTCTGAAAATAAACAAGTAAAATATATGTAAGTATACATATATTTTTGTATATTTTTTGTCCAAAAATTCTGACTAAAACATGGCTTTCATTTGTAACAATTTTGAATTTTAAAATTTAATAAGAAACTATTTTGTTTCTTATAACAATAAGAAACTATTGTTATTGTACAAGATAGTTATACAAAATATATATATAATTTTATATAGTTATATGGTCATACATTATATCTAACTAACTTAAAATAATTTGACTACATAAAATTGCATTCTAACAGACACCTTAAAGTAAGATCTCTATTTCTAGGAAGAGAGTTCAAACAGCTAGAGTGCAGTCTTGATTCTAGATACCCTCTTCAGTACTACTGGATGTGGCCCTGGGGTCCCCTATATCATTTGCCTGAAATGATACCCAATTGCTGGCCCAAGCACTGAATTGTCTGCCTTAGTTCACTTAGATCCCTCTAGGGCTTTCTAGCCCCTATAGCACTGCTTGGGAAGGCCTATTCCATTCTCCCTAAAATAAAAGTTACACAAGGTTGAAGATAATATTTTATCTCTGAATTTAACTTGATTCCTAAAGTCATAGTCTGACTTGAATGTTCTCATTCACTCTAGCAGCTGATAAGTGGAACAAGAGCTAACAAAATACCATGCTAAGTGCATTTTTAATTAAAAGAATTAAAGTCAACATGGGTTTTAAAGTCTTAGAACATATTAACAGATATTTTAAGACATCAAATTTGAGTAGTTCAGAACAAAAATAGTTATCTCTGAAAATGTAGATTAAAAAACTCAATTTATAGCTGCTAATAATCTTTTTATGACTTTAACTTTTGAGCTTGAA
>PVKC010038058.1:0-12838 GCA_004027635.1 Crocidura indochinensis
AGTAAATATGCCCTCTTTGCCCTAATCACATTAATGCTACAGAAGCAATGCTTTTTTATTCAGTTTTAACATTTTAACCTAACAAATTATTAACATGTATGCTAATTGATAATTAAATTGATTTATATATACATCTTTCTGGGGGGGACCTATATTTTATTAGCTCATTATAAAGGTCAGAAATCTCAAACAAGTACCTTCAACTTTGTATTATGATTTTTTTTTTTTTTTGGTTTTTGGGTCACACCTGGCAGTGCTCAGGGGTTGGTTACTCCTGGCTCTACACTCAGAAATCGCTCCTGGCTGGCTAGGGTAACCATAGGGGATGCTGGGATTCGAACCACGGACTTTCTGCACACAAGGCAAACGCCTTGCCTCCATGCTATCTCTCCGACCCTAAAGTAATTTTCATTCTCTAAACTCCTTCATGCCATAACTCCTGAATATTTTGCAAATCTTGTTTTCAAGTAAATTTTGTAAACAAATCCCAACTAAGTGGAGACATTATAAGCCATATGAATAATAGGTGCAATCTGAATTTCATGTCATTAAAACATCTGAAGCACTGAATAGTACTGAGTAGTGCCTGTCTGAAATAAGTATGCAACACACTTAATGACATAATTTCAGTTATTCTTATTAATAAATTATATGATTTATTGTTGCCCATGACTTTTCTGTAGGACTTGACTGTAGTCGCAGTGACTTTAAAGACCTTTCCCACAGTGTTAGTTGTAAAAGCACCACCAAAAATGTTGAAAGCTCCAAACTTTACTAAAAATAAGAACTGAATTTAGAGTCCTAAAGAAGTCAGTTGGAATGTAAAAAAGAAATGGAGACATAATCATCAATCGACACTTTAGCATATTTGTGTCTGTATTTATGCTGTTTTAGTTCACTGCTTTGTTTACAAATAGAAATTCTTGAGGATAACATGGATCTTCACTGACCAGTCTTTTTCTTTTCTCTATTCTTGCCAGGGAGATTTAAAGATGTTTCTTCCTTCACTTCCTTCCTTCCTTCCTTCCTGGTACTCAGTGTGAATCTCTACAGTCACTACAACTTGCAGAACTCCCACAGTGGCGTTTCCTTTTGCATCACACCATTCAACCTAAAATACATTCTCGTTGTCCCCCTACCCCAGTATTTAATAATTAACTTGAGTTTGAGTTTCCACGGGATTGGGGTAAGGAAACCGGTGGGAAAAAGGTGTCAAGTTTGGGCATGTTTTTTTTTTTTCTGCTTACACAATACAACACTGAGGATCCTGGAGTTTAAGTCGTAAATCTGACTTGTCACGCGCTTTCACCCCCCATTCCTTTTCGATAATACAGTGTTCAAGTAAAATCGCGAGCTGCCAATCTAACCCTTTACTCAGAGAAAGACTTGGCTGGGTTCTCAGGTGACCAGTCTCAGTGCCAGAGCGACAGGGACACCTGGGCTGATAAGGAGCTTGCCAAGACTCTCGGGTGGAAATTCCTGGCACCGCGGTCACGCCGTTGGCGTAGGCACCGGGAGTCGCGCTAGCGGGAGCCCACACTCCCATCCTGGGTGTGCTTTGTTTGCTAAGGCCACCCGCCAGTCAAAATGAAGTTTGCTCCAAATGCACGTTTCAGGATCCTGCAGCCTGACCAAGACCTCGGCATCTACTCTCTCTCCCCAACCCCGAATAGTTTCTGCGGGGCTCTGCGAAGCATTGAGGTCAAGACAGAGAGTCCTGTACAGAACGAAACCCCAGTATAGGGGCTGGTAGGAACTAGAAGGATCTGAATTCAGACAACCAGACCTTCCCTGGCTCAACGGGCGCCCTACTGTCCTTGACCTCCCCAGCAATATCAGGCGCGTTTTGGGAAATGAAAGTAAAACCTGTTTTGGTACAGACCCAGCTGGCTGCAAAGTAGGTCGCATCCTCAGCGAAGACAGAGCTGGTCCAGCGCAGAAGGCGCGAGAAGAGTCAGACATGCTGAGATGAAATGAAAGGAAGCAAAGGGAAACAGGAAACCAGCGGGGAAAAACAAACAAACGAACAAACAAAAAACAAAAAAAGGGCTGGGGAGACTCCTAGAAAACAAGTGGGACAGTTGCGAGTAACCTGCCATTGAGGGTGCCTGCAGATTAGCTGTTGAACCTTGGGTTGTAGTGACTGTCCTGTAACTAGTTGCACTGGCTGAACCAACTCACCACTCTGATCCTGCTTTCCCAAACTCTTTCAAGAACCAGACAAATCTGTCCCCTGCCCTTCTCCGGAACTCAGGTCTGCTCAGGTGACTGTGTTGGAGAAGAATCCTCAGAACAACTTGGTGGGGTCATTCCTTTCCAGGTGCAATGTCCACAGTTCAGTTCCGAGAGCAAGCGAGCCCCATCCTCTGGGAAACTCGGAAATCGGAGATTTCCTGTTACGTAAGCACAGGGAAACTAAGGCAAAAAAATGTGGTTTGTCTTCACCCCTTAATCCTGCCCCAGCTCATGCAAATGCAGATTGCCAAAGGGGTAAGGGCTGTCCATAGAGCCTAGGAGGTCCTGGCCTTCTTCCTTTCAGTGAAGGTAGTGGGCAACTGGACAGCATAGCACCAAATGCAAGATGTATAGGACCCTGCGGAGCTAAGTTCCCTCTCCAGCATGACCTCCAGAGGGAAGAATGTGAGGTTGACCGAAGAATACAAATAGGTGGCAAAGGTGCTTGGAGGTGATTTATCATGAACAGATATGAATCTTTGAGCAGATGCAAGGAGTCTCCTCTCCTCCTAGGGAATATAACCCTAGCTTAGAAACATCCACACAACATTCTAGTGGGCTATGCTTGGCTTGTAGGATTCTATTACACACCATCTTTGCTGTTACTTTTGTTTATTTAGGGGTCACACTCCATGGTTACAGCTTACTCCTGACTCTGCTTGGAGATCACTTGTGGAAGTGCTCAGGGGATCATATGGGGGTGCTAGGGAACAAAACCCAGAATGACCTATTTAAGGCATATTTCCTATGGGTTGAACTACGCTCTGGCCTCTGGACAAGCACTTGTGTTATCTAAATTTCAATTATTTGGGGAAAAGGAGAAAACTTATCTTCCCTTTCTTGCCCAACTCCAGGGTGGGTATGAGGTGAGGATCAAAGGAAAATCAGGATGCGGCTGTGTTTTACAGAACTGTAGCACGATTAACATACATAAAGCATTAGTGTGCTCCTTGGCAGCAAATCCTTGCATTTACAATAGGTGAATGACAGCTCAGAGGGTTGCCAGGCACGCTCTCAGGTTGTAACCTTATAAGGCATAATTGACTTATAAGGAAGGGGAGAAAAAAAAAGACCCAGTTTCTTTGTCCTAATTTTGGTTATTCCTTTATTTCCAAATAGGCATGCACCTTTTGAAACTTCAGATAACTCCCCCCGCCCAATCCCAATTCTCAAATCAGCCTTCCGAGCTTTGTCCCTATTGCGAAATGTTACTAGTTCATCCCAGAACCCGAAAGTTTCGATTACTGGGGGCGAAAAGGGGGGTTCGCAACGGGAAACCCCAGGCCCCCTTCTATTTATTCCCGACTAGGTCCTGCTCTGCTGGGTCCCTGCGAGTGCACAGGGCTTCGGGGTCGCGGCCAGGTCAGGAGTCGAGCCGGTAGGGGGCGCGATTTAGCCTGGGCCACAATTTGGGAAGTCCCGAGCTCTGGGCTATCCCGAAATAGTACCCCCAAGAGGGCTCTTGCATTTCCGAACCAGGAGGCCTCACCCCCAGGTCCTGGGCAATAACTCTCCAAGAGCATGTAAACGTTCTCTATTTCGCCCTAGCTTCTTTCTGAAAACTGTGTCTAGAGTCAGAGCCGTGGCATTTCCTGCACAGGTCTGCAGGAACTCATCTCTAACTGCTTCGGCCTCGAGAGACGCCCCCCAGGCCTCAACCCCACACCCAGAGGCAAACAAGGCACGCACCCGAGTGCAGGAACGCGCGCGCCCGAGGAAAGAAAGGGAGGGCGCGGCGAGGCCCCGCCCCATGCTCTTATAAAGTCGAGGAACCCGAGCCTGCCACTCAGTGTTCTGGTGACACTAGGCAGAACTTCTCGGTCTTGGCTTACCTCTAGTTCTGACCGCAGCTCGGACGTCGGGGTTTGACCGCTGCCAGAGTGACGTCTTGGGACTTTCTCTTCCCAGATCTTGACAGAGCAGGTATGTGCTGCAGACTGGGCGGGTTAGGGGGATCAGTGGGGCCAGAGACTCCTGGGAGCACTGGGTGAAGGGTCCGAATCATTTTGGAATGCCCCGTGCCAAGTTGCGTTCCACATCTCCCAGCTCGTGCAAACGGCTGCGAACCAAAGCCCCAGTTCAACTCCCGAAGGGAGCCGAGCACCTCTGGGAGCCTGGTAGTGGGCCAGATCTGTCACCCGGCCGGCGGGTGCAACTGTAACTGGCGTCTTTCTGCTCCCAGGGGAGATAAGCGTCTGTCTGAGCCAGGCGGAGTGCGGGCAGAGCCTGTCCTAGTCCAAGGGCTCCCCGCCCGCCTGCTGTATCCCCGCCGCACGGTGCAGCAGGCCGGAGTGTTCACCCGGGGCTCCTCACTCTCTCTCCTTCTCCAGGGTCTGTGCTTCGCCGCCGGGATGAAGCTGGTTCCTTTCGCCCTGATGTACCTGGGCTCCTTAGTTTTCCTCGGCGTGGAGACAGCGCCGCTCGACGTGGCGTCGGAGTTCCGAAAGAAGTGAGTAGCAGGCAGCACCCTCTACAACCCTAAAGTCTGGAAGTAGAGCGGAATTGGACGTTGATGCCCTGGGCTGGAGGGTGATGGGGTGGTGGTGGTGGTGGACAAAAACGCGAAGAGCGCGAGCCGGGATGTGCCGAGACTTCCAGCGACTCAAGACTATTTTGTGTTTTCTAGGTGGAATCAATGGGCTCTAAGTCGTGCGAAGAGAGAACTTCGGGGGTCCAGCAGTCAACCAGCCGGGCTCCCAGACTCGAAATCCGGGCCTGTGCCGATTGCCTCTCAGCCCCTAGACGAGAAGGACACCTCTAGAAACCCCGTGACCAGGTGACTAATCGGGAGTGGCCGAGGAGGTGAACGTGGGGTGGGGCAGGGAGGTCCCCCCTCTTCCAGACTCAGCTCTGGGGGACATCCCGATCGGGGCTTTAAGACAGCTCCAAAGGCGGGAGTTCTTTCCAGCCCCCTCCTATCTCAGCCCCTAGGAAGGTTCGCGGTCCTGCGGGTCCAGGGGATGCAATCCGACTTTATAGGGGTCTCACGTCGTCTCCCTTCCTCTCCCCAGGGGTCCGAACGTAGCCCGTCGCCGGGTCAAGCGTCAAGGACTGAACAAGACCAGCCCGCGGGGCTGTCGCTTCGGGACGTGCACAATGCAGAACCTCGCGCATCAGATCTACCAATACACGGACAAGGACAAGGACAGCTCGGCCCCTCCGAAGAAACTTAGCCCCCAGGGCTACGGGCGCAGACGCCGACGATCTCTGTTCGTGGCTGGCGAGGAGCGACAGACTCTGCTGATCTCGGAGTTAGCAGCGGGCAACCCCCAGACTCTTGGGGCACGTCGAATGCGCACCAACTCCTTTTAGATGTAGGTGGCGGCGGTAGCAGCGAGCATCCCGTAGACACTTCCCTGGGGCCGAGGTCTTCCCGGAGCTAAAGCCCTGCCACCGACGGAGATGCCGGCGGAACAGCCCTTGCAGCTTCTAGGGGAATCTCCTGGAAGCCCTCTCTCTCCTCCGGCGGCGAGTCCCAACTTTGCAGCTCCCCCTTTCTCGGAGACAAAAGTTTCTCTTCCTAATCGAGCCCAGATGCCCACGGGTGGCTGAAGAATCCGAGAGAGTGTGTCTGCCAAGGCTCTCCAGAGAGGCCATGCCGGGAATTCGATGCAGAGGACCCCCACCCATTCACCCACCCACCCAGGGCAGGGGGTCTGAGCCACTGCTGTGCCCGCCCACAAACTGATTTCTCACGGGGTATCCCCCCCGGTTGGGGCTCAAGCCTCACTATTACTTGAACTTTCCAAAAAACCTAGCGAGGAAAAGTGCAATTCGTGGTATATTAACAGAGGTAACTATCAATATTTAAGTGTGTTGCTGTCAAGATATTTTTTGGGGTCATTTCAAATATAGAGATATTTTTGTACGTTATATATTGTATTATGGGCATTTTAAACGAGTTGTCTTGTCCCTCTCCCCTCTTATTTTAATATGTGAATGTCTCAGCGAGGTGTAACGTTTGCGGCGTGGAGTGTGTGCGAGAGTCTGAGAGTCGAGATACTGATTTACCTCTTGTGCAAGAAGGAAACCCCGTGTCTGTACAATCTATATAAAATGGGTATTATGCGGAATAGCAAACTAATAAACTGTCTCCTTGATGATTCATTCTCGGCTCCAGCCTCTTGGGAGGGAAGGTACCCCTGGGTCCTGGTCTGCCCGGGAACTTGGGGTGGAAGGGTCCCAGTGCGATACGAGGCGCAACAACCGGGAAGGTGGCAGGCAGAGCAGGACGGGTGGCCTCTTTTGGGGCGCTGTCTGCGCCGTGCAGAGCGCGTGTCCCACGTGCGCGCAGGGCTGCTCCGAGACGCCCGAGGTCACAGCCTCGCGTGGCAGTCAGACCGGGCGGGGTAGGGTGAGCCCCAGTGGGGAGGCGAGTTGCGCAACAGAGTCCCAGATTTATGGAGTCGCCTCGGAGAGCTGGGGGTGGGGGGTGCTCCTTAGGTCTCCTAAGCGGGGGGTTTCCCGGGGCAGCCCCAGTTATTAAAGTTAGAAGCGACGTCAGCAAAATGTAAGGACTCCCTCCGGGGCACAGGCAGCAAGCAAGGCTGCCAAAGAATCCGAGTCCTCTCCCCTACTGAGTGCCCAGGCCAGCCGGAGGAGTGCTCATAAGCGAGGCTGGGGCGCCCCCAGGCGTCCGTCTGGACCAGGCCGGGCCCCATCAGGCCATCAGGCAGTACGTGCGGTTTAATAAGTCCTCCTACGTGGGAGTCAGCACGCAGCTTTAATGAACGAGGAAAGGGGAAGGAAAAAAAAAAAAGCACACAACACTTTGCAGATGCCAACCAGGGCCGCCTCCCCGCCACCCCCCAAGACCTGCGAGGCAGCTCCCCAGCTCTGCGACCGTGACTCAGCGCCCACACGCTGCGCCCCGTGCAGCTGCTGGCCGCAGGCGGGTGGAACGGACGTGCGGCCGGAACCGTGAGCCTCCGACGGCCCGAGACCTTCATTGTTCTGCCTCCCTTGGCCGCTCTCCTCTTCCTTCCTCCTTCCCCAGCCTCTTTCGGTTTTTCTTCACTTCGCTCCAGCCTTCCTTTCTGCCTCCTTGCTTTCTTTCCATCTGATCTTAGAACGTTGACCCCCAGTTCCGATGGATGACAGGTAGAAGCTTGACTCAGCTCCACGAAGTGAACGTCAGGGAGGGGCCAGACGGAGAAACAGTTCTGGGCAGGGATGGGGGAAAAGAGGAAGTGATCCAGGGTACACCTGATTTTGATTTCCCTATCCCATTTGTCTCTTCCAATATCCTGAAGATCCAGAATATCCCGCTACTAGTAGCAGGAGTAATAGCAGCAGCAACCCAAACAACCTGCCTTTTCCAGGAAGGTCCTGTCTTTTCCTCTTCAAACAAAATATGGCTGAAAATATTCAGGCTCATAAGTGATGACAGAACTCTCCTGGAGAGGAAAATCTGAGGGAATATTGGGGAACAGAAGTGTATATCCTCCTGTCCTTTTGACCACAATTGCATCTATCCTAAGGTCCCTGCTACAGATAGTTCTAGTTCTAGATAAATCCTTAGAAGAAATCTTCGTGTTCATTCAGAGTTAATTCCTAGATCTCGTGTCCAGAGACAACCTGCTTCTGAAGCAGTTTTAGGTGAGCAGAAGGTAGTAGACCATACCACAGGCAATTTCCTTTAGACCAAACGAACCCTGGATTTTGAGCTTGTCTGGCTGTTGACAGAGTGGATGGTCCATATAGTACATTGTCTATATGATCTTCAAAGTTTTTCGAGGTTCATCAGAACTGGGCGATTTACAAATGCAGTTACAGACTATACTATCTTCAAAGAGCTTTTAGTAAATATTCATTCACTTTGAAAAAACTCGACTACTGGACACTGCAAGAGGTATATGCATGAATAAATGAGTGACTAAAAATTCTAGTGAAATGGAATTTTTGGGGCCAGTGAATAGTTATGGGTAGACTGAAGGGGCTGTTGAAATTGCAGAGAATAGTATACATTTCAACATTGCAGACAGTGTCCTGGGATTCAACATTTTTCCTTGAGCCAACATTTGTCCCATAGCCACAGAGCCCTACAGCCAAACCTCAAACAAACCTCACACTGGCAGGGCTTCAACCAGTAGACAAAACTGCCTAAGGCAGGTTGGGCACTAGCTTAGGGCTGTTCTGAGCAGGGAATGGGCATTCAGACTTCTGTCTAGGGAGTCTTATGACTCCCTTCAGGGAATCCAAGGCAAGTGAAAAAAAAAATGGTTGAGCTCTAAGATGAAAGAGGCAGCTGTTCAGCTGGAGTTCTTCCCAAGTGAAAACCCCATGATTGGACTTTTTGTCTCTAAAAAGACAGAGACCCTCCTAAGGTCTGTTTGGATTAACTGAAGGTCAGCACCTCACCCTAGGGACCTTCTCCATGAGCCATTCAATTTACCTTCTGGATTTTTGTTTTGTTAATAAGGTGTTGAAACCTGTCAGGATAAGGACCCTGGTGGCAAAGAACATGGTTTATCAAACAAAGATGAGTAATTTGTGAGCTGATTTCAAGCTGTCCTCACAGACAGTAGTTGTGGCTTTTATCTTTATCTGTTGTGGTTGTGGGAACCTCCCATCCATTTGTAATCAAACATAGGGTACCAGATGATTTCTTGAAAAGCCAACACCTTAGTTAAACAGCTAAAGGTGAAAGGAGTGTTGGGGAAGAATGAAAAGGATTCTTTTTTTAGCTCTTGCTTTTTATCAGACATTCTCCTAGCTACTTTATACACCTTATCTCTCTTAATTCTTACAGCAGCCCTGTCAAGTAGGTGTTATTAGCTGTTGTAGATAAGGAAACTAAACCTCAGAGACATAAATTAACTTAGCCAAGGTCACACAGTGAAGCGGTGCAGCCAGGATCTGCAGTCAAGTATCCAGGCTATTTTGATGCCATGAAGACATAAAGGGTAAAGTGGGATAATTTTAACATTTGGGTTCTCAAGCCAGATGTCCCCAAATGTCCTCGACTACAGTAATGTCTTAAGGAGGTGACTTACACCTGTGGTTCAGAAAGATTTACAAAAGGCTGGTAGTGCTGAAAAGGAGAAGTATGTTCCAGGAGTGTACTTCATGAGTGCAAAATAAATAAATAAAGTGAGTTTTAACATTCTTGGTTCTGGTTTGAAGCTGGAATTATAAATCAGGAATAGTCTTTCCTCCACCCCCTGAGTGAAGCCACTGACCTCTCTGGTTTGTGTTGCCAAATATAGTTTGATTATACACTGAAGACCTCAAGAGCTTCTGAGAGGAAGGCCTTCTGTGATATTCCTCGCCAAACACTGTCCCACACTGCTGTTCCTGAGTCCATTGGAAGAACACCTGTGTCTACAAAGCTGCAAATAGATTCCCACCCTTGAGGTAGAACCTTTTGTCTTTGGCAACTGCTGTCCAAGGCAGCTTTTCAAAGGGTGTTCTATCCTGACTACTCTTCCTTTTCCCAGCCAAGAAGAGGGCCTCATTTGAAGTCCACAGGGCTTCTGACAAAGCAGCACTGGAGGCTTGATCCTCAATGCTTAGGAAGAAGGGTGAGGCTAGATAGCCATCTGGTGGTCCCACTGGTCTTGTTTCAGAGCTATTTTGGAACATTCTGGAAAAACAATAAAATGATTGTGACCACACAAGCAGCTGAATTTAGTAGTTTATTATACATTAATACAAGAAAGGTCTTCTGAGTAGTAAGATGATTTTTTTTGTTTGTTTTTTGGGGGCACACCCAGCAGCGCTCATGGGTTACTCCTGGTTCTAGGCTCAGAAATCACTCCTGGCAGACTCAGGGAATTATATGGGATGCTGGGATTCGAACCACTGTCCTTCTGCGTGCAAGGGAAATGCCTACTTCCATGCTATCTCTCCGGCCCCAGTAAGATAAATTTTTGAAACATATTCATCACATAGTACAGCAACAATATTCACCTTTATACCACTTACTCCCAGAAATAACCACTGTTAATACTTAAAATATAGGCCCTTTGAGGGTCCAGAGAAACAGTACTGGAGTTAAAGCACTTGCCTTGCATGTGATTGACCCCAGTTCAGTCCCTGTTACCACATATGGTCTTCTGAGAACTAACAGGAACACCTTTTAATTTTTGGTTTTGGGCCATACCCAGTGGTGCTCAGGGGTTATTCCTGGCTCTGTGCTCAGAAATTGCTCCTGACTTGGGGGACCATATGGGATGCCAGGGATCAGTCCCAAGCTCAACATGGTCTTCTGAGTGCTGCAATGCCTGAGTTATTAGCCAAACCTGGAGCCAAGTCTGGAGCACTGCAGGTGTGCTCCCAAACAAAACAAAACAAAAATAATATTAAAAATTATTTTTCAATAAACTATTCAATATTATTTAAGAAATAATATCTAGTATTATTTATTATGTCTTCACTTTTCTCCATTAGGTTTGTCTACAATATTTTACTTTTCTTGTCTCTTCAATAAGAGATATTTGGCTTTCCTTCAGTGCCCTTTTACATAAGGAATATATAGATAAATCTCGCATTTCATGTCCTCGTATGACTCTGAAGAAAAATTAAAAATTTTTAAGTAGTAAAAAAATTCCATTCTTTACATGACTGAAACCCAAACACAATCACGTATGTAATCAAGATATTTAAATAAAATATATTAATAAAAAAAAGAAAAGAAAATATTCTTGTTTTTTTTTTTGGTTTTTGGGTCACACCCAGCAGTGCTCAGGGGTTACTCCTGGCTCCATGCTCAGAAATTGCTCCTGGCAGGTTCGGGGGACCATATGGGGCATCGGGATTCGAACTGATGACCATTTGCATGAAAGGCAAATGCCTTACCTCCATGCTATCTCCCGGGCCCCAAGAAAATATTCTTAAAATAAAATATAAATTAAAAAAAATTCCAGCTGTGCTCAAGGCTACCTTCTGGCTCTGCACTGAGGATCACTCCTGGCAGGGCTCAGAGAATCATATGGAGTACTACTAGGAATTGAAGCTATGTTATAATGTGTATAAGGCTAGCACTCTACCTAATAAGAAACTTTTTTGAGGTTATTTATTCAAAAGTGACATCACTTGAGCAGAAGACTTCTACAGATAGATGCTCAGATCTAAGACTGGTTTCCAGAATTACGTCCCCAGTTTATATACCCACTAGGGGTGCATGAAATTTCCACCTCCACATATCTTTGCCAACCTCTTATTGGGTCTTCTCTTGCTGACCTAAAGAGTATAAAGTAATATGACACCATTGTTTTATTTTATTTTGTTTTGTTTTTGTTTTTGGGTCACACCGGCAGTGCTCAGGGGTTAGTTACTCCTGGCTCCACACTCAGAAATCGCTCCTGGCAGGCACAGGGACCATATGGGATGTCGGAATTCCAACCAATGACCTTCTGCATAAAAGGCAAATGCCTTACCTCCATCCTATCGCTCTGGCCCAGCATCATTGTTTTAATTTCTATTAGTCATTACTAGTGAATTTTAAAAGTGTATCATGTTAATCTACTTCTCTCCCGTCCAGTGCTTGGGGTTTGTTCCTATCTTAGTGTTCAGGATGGCTCCCCTTGGTGCTGGAGATCATGAAATGCCAGGAATTGAGCCTGGGACTCCAATCTGGGGTTCCAACATGCATGAAAAGCACATGCTCTTTTAGCTATCTCCCTGGCCCTATATATTGTTTTATTTTTCATTCTTGATTTTTAGTCTACTGAAGTATTTGTCTTTTTCCTGTTGATTTGAAACACTACATATTCTTTCGTTAAGAAAAATTACTCGAGTCAAAGAGATGGTATGGAGGTAAGGAGTTTGCCTTGCATACAGAAGGATGGTGGTTGGAATCCAGGGATTCCATATGGTCCCCCAAATGAGCCTGCCAGGAGCCATTTCTGAGCATAGAGCCAGGAATAACCCCTGAGCACTCCCAGGTGTGACCCAAAAGCCAAAAACAAACAAAAATTTTACTTATTCTTCATTACTCTGGGATTTATCTCAATGTTAGAAAATTTGCTTTGCATATGTGAGACCTGGATTTAGTCCCCGAATTAACAGATTGAGCACATGGTTTGTTTGTAGGAATTCCAGTTTAATGACTGACACAGCATGGTCTTGAGCATGACTGAAAACAACCCCAAACATAGTCAGGAATAATTCCTTAGTAGCACTGGATATAGATCCCTCCTCAATTAATTTACATAAATAAAACGAGAAAACAAAGAATAATACAGCTTGAGTACATACAGTAATGTATGACTTATTTTTGTCTTATAAAACATAGATATTTGCATAATCAAATATACTAATCTTTCCCTTTACAATTTCTATCTTAGATAGCTTGTTGGCTTTCTGTTTTTATATTTTAGGCTTCTATTTTCCCTATTAAGTGAATGATTGAATTTTTGGTTCTTTCTTGTTTTTTGTTTGTTTGGGGGCCACATCCAGCTTGACTCAAGGGTTACTCCTGGTTTTGCACTCAGGGATCACACATGATGAGACTCAGGGAAACATAAATGACAGTGGGTGTGGGGAGGTTGAACTAGGTTTGGCCATGTGCCAAGTACATGCTGTACCTGCTGTAGTGTCTCTCCAGCACTTTATGGTTCCCTCCCCTGAAATTTTCTTCTCTCTTCCTTTTCCTGTGTTG
>PVKC010038059.1:0-12937 GCA_004027635.1 Crocidura indochinensis
AAAAAATATTAAAAAAAAAAGAATGAGGTGGAGCAGCGGTGGCAGTAGAAGGAGGGAATGAGAAGCGGAAGTATCAGCAGGAGGAGGAGTAGGAGGAGAAGTAGTAGTGGGGGGAGAGGAGCAGAGGCAGTAGGAAGGGAAATATGAGCAACAGCAGCAGGAAGAAGAGTAAAAGCAACAGCCCAGAAAGAGGAGGAGGAGGTGGTGCAGCAGCAGGAAGTAGAACACGAGGAACAGCAACAACAGGAGGAAAGGGAGCAAGCGCAACAGCAGGAGTGTAGAAGCAGTAGCAGCAGAAGCAGAGAGGAGCAGCAGGAACAACAGCAGGAGGATGAGGAGCAGAAGGAACAGTAGGAGCAACAGCAGGAGGATGAGGAACAGCAGTTTCAACAGAAGGGGGAGGAACAGCAAGACAGCTGCAGGAGCAGAAAAAGAAGAGCACACCTGGAGCTCATAGTGGAGAGAGATGGAGGGCAGGTTGATTGTAGGAGTGGAAGGAAGAATGCTTCCCACCTCTTGCAGATCTACTGATCTCACTCCAGGGTATGAACAAGTGGGCACAAAGGCAAGCTGCATTCCCAGCCACAACTGAGAGAGAAGGCGAAAGACCAGGACTGTAAACTGAGGATAAAATGGCAATGCAATAGCAGCTGCTCTTGAGAGTCACATATCCCACCACCTCCCACAATATGGCCATACACTAAGCTTAATTCTGGACCCAGAATTAGATATAAAGCTGGAATACATTATGCCAGACCACCAGGTTATCAACTAAGAGAAAGCTAAGGAAGAAATGAGTCTTTCAGTTTTTGAAGCCTTTTTATTCTGTGGGTCCAGGGTTCGTTTCTGGTGATAATCAACTTGGCCAGAGAGTCAATGTGAGTGTCTGAGAATAAAGTGTGGCTTGGCCACCTCCAATAATTTTCAGGTGACACTGAGTCTATATCCATATGTGATCAGGAGGCAATGTGGAAACAGGGCTGGAACTAGGGTTGGGAACATGCAAGGTATATGCAGATACTTGGCCTTTAAAGATTCTTTATCCTGAGCATCTTGGAATGAGTTTGCTAAAGAAAATCCCAGGTCAAGCATTCAAATAAAAGTAATTCCTTATGAGGGGGCACCATTGTATCAGGAATTATGCAGTTCCTGATACAATGCTGGGTAGGTGCCACTTTGGGCATGTGGGAGTTTAACACTGGGTAGTGTAGGTCACTATGTATACATAGTTTATGGTTCATCTACCCAACCAAAGAAGCAAAGATATGGGACTATCTGACTCTTGTGGATATGGATGGTCACCAGTGGCCCTGATTTATATAGGAAAGGTAGGAGTCCTTAAGCCACCATGCCTAAAAGAGAATGCAAGACAGTATATAACTTCAGAAAATATAGGGATCAGAGGGTGATTGGGCAAGTTCTTACTAGAAAATTAGAATAAACTATTTTGGGGCAAGGGTTAGGGGTTAGGGGACTCTCAATTCTTGCTCTGGGAGCCCCTCCTGACCATACGTAAACATCTCGGCCAACAATTCAGTGTAAGGGCCCAGAGATGTATATTTTTTTAAGCCATGTGGGGCTACAGATCACCTGAGTGACCTAAGAAGTTCTCAAAATATCCAGGCTTACACCCAAGGGGCTTAATAAGCCTTTAGGGATATACCTGGTTGGTCATATGGTGTTAGGGATCAATCCTGTATCAGGTATATGGATGCTAAACCCTGTACTATCTCCCTGGGCCCCCTAAATAAATGCTAGAAACTCTCTGCTCCACACCTTTCCATCTGTCTAAGGGACCCTTTGTCTCTGAAGACTGTTTCCTGCCCCACCTGTGAGCACAGAAAGATGAAGTCTTGCCCATTCTAAAGCTATGTTTCTCACCATGTGACCCCCCTTCTTGTGGGGCCCCAAGACATTCCAAGGAGGTGTCACAGTGAACCTCATGTCAATGGTGATCACTGCATAAGACTAGTGGGTCGACAAAGAACAGGGGCCAAACTCATAGGACAGGTAGACACAGAGTTACCAAGGTGAGAGAAAGACTGAGAAACACTATTTTGAAAGGTGATATGGTGGTGTTTCCTGTGTTGAGGGTACAGATTCAGGTGGTGGAGCATAGCTAGTATGGAATACGTCCTGTCTTTGATCCCTGAGCACCAAATCATTGCAGCCCTGGCAGTTCCCCAAGCACTGCTGGGGATGGCCCTCCTTAAAGTAAAAAGCAATTTCCTTTCCTCCCCCTTTCAAGAAGCCCCGTCCCTATCTTCACTCCTGCCATCTTACACCTCAAGCATTATACTATGTGCTTATTTCCTCAGGAGATGCGGCAGACCACAAAGGCCCCAGTGAGAGAGCAGAATTCAGCTCTAGCACCTTGGCACCAGCATGCAGGTTCCCTCACCTTCTCCTCAGCCAATCCTCCCCTGTCTCCAGCCTCACTTTGTTGCATCAGAGCCCTGAATGTGATGTTTTTATCTCTTCACAGAGTATTCTGAGTTCTAATTAAGTTCATTTCAGCCCTCTGATTTGAGAAGCCTTATCAGGAATACTTAACCTGTGCAAATAATATACGGAGCCAGCCAGATCCAGCCTTGCATGCTAATTAATTGAAGTTCCGGAGAATACCTTGACCCTCCAAGGGGATAACTTAGTGCAGAGTATCATAGAGGAAGGTGGTTCAGGAGAGGAGAAAGACTGGGACCTTGGAGAATCCAAATTCAAATTTTGTGTGATTGTTCGGTTGTGAATTGGAGATGCTCTGAAGGTTACATCCAGGTTCAATTGTCCAACACTATCCCACAATTCTTGGAAAAGGGAGCTAAGAATGACCAAGGATACCAAGGTGAGTTCTTGACGTTCACATAAAATATCCTTAAGAGGAAAGGTAAGAGAGAAGGTGTTAGTCTCGGGATGCTGGTCCTTCAGCATCAGAATGATATGTCATTTCTCTGCAGTCTCAACATTTACACAGTGTTGATCTAGCTCAGGATTCAAGCTTTTTGTTACATGGTGCCCTGAGTTCTAAGGTCTCAGATGTTCCAAAGTGTGAGTGAGCAAAGAATTGACCTCCATTTGGCCAAGCACTTGCCTCTTCTTTTACATTTGGGAATTTACAAAAAAAGAGAATTTGTGGTAAATAAAAAATTATGGGTCTAAAGAGCTAGGTCAGTGGTCAAGGACACAAAATTTTTATTGATCAGACTCAAGTTCAAACTTGGCACAGTATAGCTTGCCAAGTACTATGGGGTATGACTAGCACGATGACCTTGGTGGTCCCCAGAACCCCAGGGCCTGAGCAACATCACAAAAATCCAGTCTTTAGCATTGAACCTCAGCCATTGGTTGAACCCAACCAATGAGCACTGCTTGGAGCCTCCTACTCTGCACCAAAGAGGGGAAAACATACTACTAAGATTTCACAGCAAAAAAAAAAATCAGTACAAACCAAAGGGCTACACATTTCTCTGTTTCTTTACTATTTTACAGTCTCAACTTCCAAAACCCAAATGACAGGACTCCAGATACTGAATATGTTATATGTCACTTCACAACAATGTTGCTCCTGGGACTGAGTAGAGCTCACTGCCTTGCCAAACCATACATATTTCCCAGAGATGTTCACTGAGCTAGAGCTAATTGTAGAGAG
The DNA here is from genome assembly GCA_004027635.1 of Crocidura indochinensis. Lineage (NCBI taxonomy): Eukaryota > Metazoa > Chordata > Mammalia > Eulipotyphla > Soricidae > Crocidura > Crocidura indochinensis. The sequence goes on from PVKC010038059.1 coordinate 3,647, forward strand.
AAAACTGGGGGACTCTCTAAAGAGATACTTCTCATTGGTAGTTCCAATTCAGGGAACCTTACTGACTCTGTGAGTGATGAAAGGCTATAGAGTTGAAGATGGTATAGGTGGGAGGGAAGAGTCGGGGAAGAACCAGTGCCCACAAAAGGATGGCAGTCGCGTCAGAAAGTAAAAGATAGTAGGTACAACATTGCTTTCAGCAGACCTGGAAGCTCTGACCTCAGTGAATACCCAAACCTCTGAGGATCTACATCTAGACTTCTTGAGATCCAAAGAAGGTTTAAGAAGCTGAGCATTGTTGTTTGGCTGTATTAAATTGAGGAAAACACAGTTAAACTGGCATCATTCAGCTTTATCCAATTAGTTTTTCTTCTTAATGAGTCCTGAGATACAAACAGGCTGTGAAAGATAGAAAGAACATAAGAAAGGAATGAGGATATATAGGAGTGAGCCAGGCTAGAAGTGTTGGGAAGAAGCTCCAATAGGAAGCTGCAAAGATAGAAGCTGGGATTAGGGCTACAAGTATGCCCAAGTGGAAATGCTGAGGAATCACAGCCCACAGATAGATATAGAGCAAGGAGCAGAGGATGTGAGTTCAGCTGGAGTTGACCTCTTTATTGTATCTGCTGTATCTGCTACCATACTTGTGTCCCAGGAGAGTATTCTCCATGCCTCCCAAATAGACTCCTTACACTCAGATTCCAGTTGGGTTCAACCAATGAAAAATAACAGCAAGAGGTAGAGAGAAATTTAACACCCAATGTCCCTTCTTGTTATATCAGGGCTCCAGTGGGATAGGCTTTGTCACCCAATGTATTCCCATTGCTTTCCTTGGGAACACATTGTATTTCCTTAGCCACTCAAATGTGTGTGTTTTGAGGGGGTTGTTTTGTAATTTTTCTGGAGATTTCCTTTGTGGTTCCCCTGTTGTTTCATTAATAAAATGTATTCAAATATCCAACATGAATGTGTAGAACTTCTTGCCTGGATCCTTGCTGTGATTTGAATTATGCTTGCTTCAATTGATGATGATGATGGTGGAATCACAAACTTCATGGTTCATGAACCAGTCTTACTCTTGTACCCTTTGCCCTCTACTAACCACCATCTGCAGGACTTAACTGCTGCTCTTGGAACTCTATATTTCACTGCCGGCTGAGTCTGCCTCTCCATTTCAGCAGCAGAAACCATTGGATTGCATTAAAGCATAAAAAAATGTAGGTGCTTAACTCCTGAAAACTCACCTCTCCTGCATCTCCTCAGTACAGATTGTGTTGAGCTGAACTAGATTGATGGAGGTGTTAAATAAAGATTAAGAAATGCAGGAACAGAGGTTGAGAGTTCAGTTATATTGGTCATGTGGGAAAGCAGTATAGTTATAAATCCAAACCATAGTCTCAACGATGCTGAAAACATGAGATCTAAGCTGCAATCACCAAATGTTGTAATGTGCCTGTCGAGGTGGCAGTTATGGACTGAGGTGGAATGGGGGAATAATGGAATATGGGAACACTGGTTATGAGAGTTGACACTGATGGTGATGTAATTGGCATTGAAATATTATATGCTAAAGCTCAACTATCAACTTTGTAAAGTTTAGTTCTTTAAATTAAGAAAATTTTTAAAAGAATTAAGGAATTGGAAGGTATCTGTTAATCCACCATTCAGATTACCTATGCAAATCATCTCATTTACTTTCCTAAAATTGGATTTTTAAAAATCCAAGCAACTGGTTGATTCTTTTATTAATTAGAAAATCAACAAAGAGCAAATTCAGTAATAAAATTTGGGGGAGGGAAGGGACTGAAAGGAAGTAGACAGCACAAGGAGACCCATGCCATTGGGGATCCAGGTACCTGCATAAGACTGGATGACCTTTCAGTCTCCAAATATGGCCTTATTCTCTCTTTTTTTTTCCCGCAGCCCTCCCTAAGTAGGGGAAGGAGAAAGAGGAGAGAGAAAAAGAGGAAGGGAAGAAGGGAGAAATAGAGAGAGGGAGAGACAGAGGACGCCTCTTAGCAGGGCAGGTGAAAATGAAAAATCTCATTCTCTTACTTTCTCTAACAGCAAACCTCAAAACTATTTTTGAGGATATAATTTCTGACACAGAAAAAAAGTAAAAGGCATTGGAATCAGAGGTCAGTATGATTTTTCTCCTCCCAAACTACAAGATTACTTGTGGTCTATAATAAAGTATATGGTTAGGGACTAACATAGGGACCCCTATGTTTCTGCTCAGTTCAACCTGTGCAACCTTTGACAGGCAGGGTTTTCCCGTTCTCCTGAACAGGATGTTTTCATTTTAAATGCGCGTTACATCAGAGATAACTATGAAGAGAAAAAAGAAATACAGTGAACTATTTTTGGAGAGTAGCTTCTAAAAAAACAAATTCTTGTCCTTTCCTTTTAGAGATAAAGCCAATTTCAGGGCTGAATTCTGCCCACCAAGATGACTTAGTTTGCTCTGCATTCTCTGTTCAGATCCATATTTTCCACTAGCTTCTAGCAACAAAATATTTCACTCCTTCACCCATCATTTTTTAAATTTATTTTTTAGTTACTTATATTTAAAAAGATGTATGTACTACGAAGTTACAAAGGTATTTATGATTAGCGTTCAGGTATACAATGCTTCAACACCAATTCTATCAGTGCCTACTTCACTTCACCAATGATCCTTCTCATTACCTATCTGCATCTACAAGCATATCTTCTTTTATATAAACTTTGCATTGTTATTTACAATGTTGTTGCTGATAGTATTTCATACATTACATTTTACCACCTTTCAGCACCACTCCTGGTTGGACACTTCCCTCCACCATAGACTTTTCACCTTCCTTGTTTTCTTCTCCAACTCCTGCAAGTGGTATGTTTTCTACTGAATAACAATTCTCATGTTCTTTGTTTCTATTGGCTTTTGCATTAAAAGTTCTACCATTATGTTTCTTTATACCCTGCATATAAAAGAGACCATTCTGTATCAGTCTCTTCCTTCTGACTAACTTCATTCAGCAAGATAGTCACTAAGTGCCTCAAGTAGCAGTAAATTTCATGACTATCTTTTATTATGACTGATAATTTTCCATTGTGTATATTACCATAGTTTCTTTATCTCATCCTCTATTCTTGAACACTTGTTTTATTCCATGTTTGGGTTACTGTGGATAGTGTTACAAAGAACATAGGGGTGCAAATGTCGAAATCGTATCTCCATTTTGCTTGGGGCTTTTATGGCATATTCCAAAAAGTGAAGTTTCTGGGTCAAATGGAAGCACAAGTCCTAGATTTTTTTTAAAGGACATAATTTTGTTTGCCAAAAGGACTAGATCAGTTGGCATTTCCACCAGCAGTGAATAAGAGTCCCTATCTCCACACATCTATGCCTTTTCTTTCTTTTTGATATGTGAGATATTTTATTGCTTTGATTTACATTTCTCTGATGACTAGTGATATAGCGCATATTTTTCATGTTCCTTTTGGCCATTTGTATTCCTTCTTTGTGGAAGACTCTGTTAATCTCTTCTCCCCATTTTTTGGTGGAGTTAAATTTTTTTCTTTCTAAAGTTCTGCCAGTGTATTGTATATCTTTGATATTTGCTCTTTATCAGATGACTGGTAGCAATTTTTTTCTTAATCTGTGGACTGTCTTTGTACCCTGTTTATCATTTCCTTTGAGGTTCAAATGCTTTTTAATTTAATGTAATCCTATTTATTTATCTTTGCTTCAAAAGTGGTGTCATATCCTTGACATTGATGCCTTCAGCATCAATGCTATGGAGAATTCTGTGTATATTTTACTCTATGGATTCAGGTCAGATATCAAGGTCTTTGTTTCATTTTTATTTGACTATTTTGCATGATGTTAAAAAAAAAGGCCTGATACTTTTTCTCTTTCTTTTCTTGTTTGGGGGGGGGGTGGCGGAGTTGGGGAAATATAGCTTATTAGTTTCTCCAACACCACTTGTTGAAGAGGCTTTCCTTAGAAGAGGCTTTCCTGGGGCCTGGGAGATAGCATGGAGGTAAGGCGTTTGCCTTTCATGCAAAAGGTCATTGGTTTGAATCCCGGTGCCCCATATGGTCCCCTGTGCCTGCCAGGAGCAATTTCTGAGCATGGAGCCAGGAGTAACCCCTGAGCACTGCCGGGTGTGACCCCCCCTCAAAAAAAACAGAAGAGGCTTTCCTTATTTCACTTCATAATTTTGCTCCTTTATTAAATATTAACTGATCATATGTTTGAGGGTCTATTTTTAGGATATTCTACTCTATTTTAATGATCTGAGGGAGTCCCTTTATTCCAGACCACTATTTATTTTTATTTTGGTGGAGGGAATACCCAGCTGAGCTCAGGGGTCACTCCTGGCTCTGTGCTCAGAAAGCACTCCTGGCTCAAGGGACCAAATGGGATATTGGGGATTGAATCCAGGTCTGTCCTGGGTCAGCCACATTCAAGACAAATGCCCTACCACTGTGCTACCACTCTGGCCCCTAGTACCACTATTTCTTAATTACTATTGTTTTGTAGTATAGTTTGAAATTGAGAAAAGTGATGCCTCCCATTTTCTTTTTCCCAAGATCGTTTTAGCTATTCAGGGTCACTGCATCCTTTAGGGAAGGAATGTCTTCCAAATTTCATCTATTTACTTGTGGGGCTGTTGAGCCCAAGACTCCATTCAATATATCTTCAAGTCATAGAAATTTAGTATCAGCACAGGATGTAACCCACACATAGAACTTTTCCTCATTTTCTCCCTTTTAATTATTAGAAAATATAAGGACATACATACACCCAGAGGCAACTCTTAGCCATGTAGGAATTACCAACAGTATGAGAAGAAATAAAAAGAGTGTTGGGAGCTAAACTTAAACTAGCTGTCAATGTGGCCAGAGAATTTCCTTCAGTTATGTAAGTCTGTGACAATTTTCAGTCAATCGTTTGTGCTGGCACAATCAGTTGGTCTCTATGGTCTACAGTCAAAGCCTTTCAACTAACTTCCCGGAATTTTCTTTTGATCTCCTCTTGCCCATTCTGCACATTCCTGCAGAGCCTTCTGAAATCACAAATCCACTCAGATCTCTCCTGGCTTAAAATTCACTCATGGTTTTCTATTACTTTTAAAATAGGAATCTTTGAATTGGGGAGAGATTGAGGTGTTTAGTGGTAAGAGATACTGAAACCTAAATTTGAATTTCAGCACCATATGTGCCTGGTATATCCTGGGAAGTCTCTTAAGTACCATCAGGTGAGACCCTGATGATGTCCCAGTACTTATGGTTGTGGTGTCTAACCTCAGTGGCCCCATTGATTCTGAGTGATCACATTACTGGGTGCAAGAATTATATTGTCCTGCCTCAGTAAGTCAGTGTCACGTAGTGGCTCCTGGGATAATTGAGCACAATTCTTTCTTCCCCAAATCTTTCATGAGGTTCATATGGCTCCACCAGTTTCTTCCTTCATCAACTGCATCCCATTCTCCCATCTTTTGCTCTCATATTCTTGCAATCACCTCCTAGCTTTTGTTCTCGCCAATAACCTTCTATGTGTCCCTCACCTAAAATTCTTTTCCTTGGACTTTGAACTCCAGAGCAAACCTTACTGCTTTGGAAAACCTTCCCTGATATCCCTACATATTCTTGCTATGTTGGTGAAGCTGCTGTAGCAAGATCTCCATGCCATTTGTAAACTCATATTCACTATGTTCAGATTGTGTTCTGGTACAACTCCCTTATGAGATTGCAAGCTTCAAGAGGGAAGGCACCATACTATTTCATTCATTCTAAATCACCTCTGCTTGGTTGGAACTGACACAAGGAGGTAACACAAGGAGGCATCGTGTGGTCTTTTGTTAGTTCATTGACTGACACCTGCATCAGATAACATGATATCTGGGGATGCCAGCAAAATCCAAGAATGAAACCCCCAGAGAGATTTATAAAGAACTAAAAGAGGTGAAACCTAAAAGGGGTGAAATCTTGTTTGTTTTATAAAACCCTCCCACTGGCTCAGAAAACTCATGAAAAAAAAAAACCCTCTAATTTACATACAAAGATTATCATGAAAGACTATTAGAAATTCTTTTGGGGGTCAAATTGAAGTTTATCGATTTTGCTACCTCCCTTTTGTTCAAGTACCTTCCAATTAAGCCTTGTTCCTGTGCTGTGTGCATGTCATTTCTCTCCTAAGGATGCAAAATGATCTATTCTTAATCGAATAGTGTAAAAGGTGTTCATGAAAGATTTTAATGAGTGAATAAATGAATGGATGAGATAAGTGACCCATGTACAATCTATGACCTATTCTGTCAGTTCCTCATTCATAAAATATCTGTCTGGAAGCTTTCCCAGACCCCCTGAAAATGACTGCAGCTTCTAATTAGACGCATACTTCCTCCCACCAACTGATCCATCAAATCACATTTGTTTTTCTGAAAACATCTGCTCACTAACCTCAAATAGCCAATGCCAAACATTACCTTTCTATTTTTTTGTATATACAAAGAATCCAACCACCAGAATTACCCAAACTTATCAGTGTTAGGCAGCAGACAAAAGAGCCTTTTACAATGCCCCCCTTTGTTGGAGGACATCCTTATCTATCACCTACAAATCTCCCTGAATAATTCTCTTCAATAAATTCTCCCTGGAGTCAGTTCTTCTTTTTCCAAGATCACATGTGTGTGAGTTTGTGTATGTGTGTCTGTGTGTTTGAAAAAAGACAGTTTTTAATAAAACTTATTTCAAAGGATGATGCAAGGGGAGAGAGAGAAAGGGAGACTTGTTTGTTCAAGAGAGAACACAGGTAATCCCAAAGTGGAAATAGGATAGAAAAATATGTTCAAGGAAGAGTACATACTTGAAGAGAAAACCCAATATATAAGATTTCTGAAGCAATCAATTGATATATTTAATTTAGAACTGTTTTTCATATATTTCATAATGTTTTAAATTATTTACTGGTTCCAGTGTCTTTTGACATCCATGAAAGCATTTGATTCTAAACACATTGCAGGGCGTTGGGACAAATCTTTTAAGGAATAGTTCAATTGTGAGAATCAGAAACCCATTGCATGGAGTATTTATAATAAAGACAATGATAAGAGTATAGACCAAATGGTGGCTCAGTAGTAGGGTGTTCACCTTGCATGTGGCTGATCTAGGACAGACTGCAGTTTGTTCTCCAGACATCCCATATGGTCTGTCGAAGCAGGAGTGATTTCTGAGTGCATAGCCATGAGTAACCCCTGAGTGTCACTAGGTGTGGCCCAAAAACCAAAAAAATATAAAAAATAAAAAAGAGTATGAATTTTCCTTTGAGGTAGTTAATGCTTACTGGCCTCAAGGGTCTTGGAAAATTGAGAACTTTGCTTTCTCTTGCTCATCTCTTAGCTCTCGTTTCTCTGTCCATATGCTTTACTCCTCTCTTCTTAAACCAGCCTCCTCTAAAAGATTCCCTGTTAATTCAGTATCAGTATACCTTTGGGTTTTCGTATGCAAGCTGTAACCCCAGATCAGGTACCAATAGCACACACAAATTGTGTTCACTATTTTGCCTTGATTTCTGTCTCAATTCCTTTTTCCCAAAATCTCTAAGATTGGTTGCTTTCCAGTTAGTGGCTATTTAAAGACACATGCTCAACTCTAGTACCATGTGCCACAGGGTAAGTCACATGACCCACATGCCATTCCTCAAGATCTGGAAAGACAGACTGAGCAAGCAAAGGGTCAGTGTAATATAATGGATAAAAATGAGGGCCGAAGAGATAGCATGGAGATAAAGCGTTTGCCTTCCATACAGAAGGTCGGTGGTTTGAATCCCAGCATCCCATAATGTCCCCAGAGCCTGCCAGGAGCGATTTCTGAGCACAGAGCCAGGAGTAATCTCTGAGCACTGCAGGGTGTGACCAAAAACCAAAATAAATAAATAAATAAATAAATAAATAAATAAATAAATAATGGATAAAAATGCAAACATACTTTTGGTTGTGGTGCCTGGGGTCCTAATGGTTGCTTGAAATGTAGGCTCTCTACCATTTCCCCAGATCCTCTAGACTTCCCCCAGACCATCGGAAATACCTATTTTGGAAGTGTTTTCCAGAATTTAGTGAAAACTCAAGGTTAATCTGATGTCAATCCCCGTATGGCAAATGAGAAACTGAGGTGGCCTGGTGTGTGAGCTGGTGTCTGCTCAAGATCCTGACTCCCTAGGACACAAGCTGAAGAAACTGTTCTAAAGGTTGGAATCTGCTAACATCCTCAGGAGTGGGCATGCTCAACATACTTAGCCATACTGTCAGTATGCATACTACAATGCTTTAATGCTTAGGCTCTGAGTAAACTCAAATCAATCAATTCAAATAAATACAATCATAGTAACCCTTATGCTTTCATCCCAAGCAATGCTAGACTTCACACAAGAGAACATGGAGACACCATTTACACTGTCATTTGATGAGAAACCCCATGAAGTTAGTACAGTGCCTGACTGTAACAGAAAGAAATGAATTCCTCCTAAGATAGAGAAATTTATTTCTGAATTCCTGATAGAGTACTTTCAGACTGAGGAACCCTGAGGACAGGACTGTGGCCCTCAGACTAGATATCCTTGAGCTCCTTGGGGACAGGGCTATGTTTCCTCAGACTGGGGCTCCCTGAGGGTAGGACTCTGCCCCCTTAGACTGGGGTTCCCTGAGGGCAGGATTCTGCCTCCTCATGCTGGGGCTCCTGAGGACAGACTATGGCCCCTCAAATTGGGCCTCCCTGAGGACAGGGATGTTTTCCCTCAACTAGAATTCCTTTTAGTTATAAACTGTCTCAGAATGCAGCTTGTGTGAGAAGACTCTGGATTTCCACTGTCCCTTACTCCTAATTTCCATATTGTGGTAAGAGATTTGCTGCCATAAATCTGAGTTTTTTTCCAGTTCCATGCCTTAAGTCTGAGGGATTTTTTCTCCCTGTTACTCTAATTGCTCCTTACCATGTTTTATGTATTTCAATTAGTACCTTAAATTTTACACCTAAATCTCATGGCACTTTTACAAAGAATCTTTTTTAAAAATTGGCATCAATAACTAAATTCTTCCCAGTCATATGAGAGGCAGAAACCTGAAGATATCGCATATGAACCTGTTACTGTGCCACCTATATTCAGCTGGACATGTGGACAGGATCACCTAGCTTCCCCCATCTTCTACTTTGCGTCTAGCTTCAATACTGTGGTCTGGATTGTCACCACATCCCTAAATACTATCACTGAACACACACATCCCAAGCTGCTTTGTTCAAATGCTATCA
>PVKC010038060.1:0-12844 GCA_004027635.1 Crocidura indochinensis
TTTTTTTTCTTTTAAACTCCTTACTCCCTTGTACAAAGCATGAGCTCAAGTCCTCTGAGCCATCTCTCTGAATCCATTATGTATTTTTCCTTTTCTCAAAAGAGTACATGTCTGTAGATATAGTGTGAGTCTGATTCTCTACAAAATTAGTTACTAAGTTAGAGAGATAATAGCATCTGTGCCTTCCTTACACATGACCCTGTTTGGATCCCTGGCACTGAACACTGCCCCGAGACAGAAGCAAGTACCTAAGTTAGGAAGAATTTCCCTATCTGCTACTTACAATAAGAGCTTCATCAGCTTTGTATTTCAGTTTCTGAAGGTGTGGTGGCATCTGGTATTTGGTAGCTAACCAACAGGCCTGAGAACTGCTTATATGCAGCAAGATTGAGTTCTCACACCAGCACTGTGATCAGGAATAATGCTGTCAGTCCTAGTGGCCCCCACCCTCCTCATCAGTGACTAGCAATGGACTGGAATAGATTTTTTTTGAGAAACTTCCCCATAGATAGACCACAGAACATCTAAGTACTCTGGGCATCTTGATAGAGGTGCATGCACAATTTGCTCAACAGACGCACCCCAGAAATTGCTCTAGTGGAAGGACCCTACTTGTTGTGATCCACAGACTCACAAAATAAGGGTCTTTCCTGCAAGTGCTTTGCATGTCCTAGCTGCCTGGGGTCTACACAAATCAGATCACTTTGTTCCAGAAAGTACCATGTGGCAGGAGCAAGGTTTACCATGTTGGACACTGGGGTTCACATGAGCCTGACCATGACCCTCAGTTGGTCAACATGATGGCCGATTGTAGAATATAATACAGATTGTGCTTTTTTTTGTTTGTTTGTTTTTTGTTTTTGGGTCACACCCGGCAGCACTCAGGGGTTACTCCTGGTTCTATGCTCAGAAATCACTCCTGGCAGGCTCAGGGGACCATATGGGTGCCGGGATTCGAACCGATGACCTTCTGCATGAAAGGCAAATGCCTTACCTCCATGCTATCTCTCCAGCCCCATAATACAGATGTGTAATGAAAAGAGAGGTATATGTGTGTATGTGTATGTAGCAGTGATGTGCTGTCTCTTAAGTGAGCTATGATGTCTTCCTCTCCAGGTCAAGGGAAGCAAGCTGGAGACATTGGGCTATGTGTGCTTCTCAGACTTCACATTCAAAGCCAGCATTGTTTTCTGATCAAAATGAATTATCTTCACATTCCATCATATCTTATCAGACCTTTCTTTACTCAAAATGTTGTTGGTCCTATTACTTGGTGAACTGGAGCAAGCAATAAATTCCACTGGTCTACAGAGACTGTGGTTGGGTTCCCAGTACTAAAATGATTTTGATTATTGAGCTGGCATCTACCTCCTAACATTCCTAAATCAGCAGTTGGCGGTGGCTAGATCCTGAGAGAAAGAAAAAAAAACATTCGAACTCTCTCTCTCTCTCTCTCTCTCTCTCTCTCTCTCACACACACACACACACACACACACACACAGCTAGAAGCTTCAAAGTCTTGTACACATTAATTGGTTCCTTCTGGGGGACATGGCCGTGATTGTGAAAGAGGACAAAGAACCAGAAGGAACCTTATTTCTTTAAACAACAAGGTTTTTTTTGTTGTTGTTGTTGTTGCTTTTGTTAAATATTCCTTTAAAGTCCATTTTTCTGAAGCAGTGAAGAAAAAGAAGATGTGAACATAATGGAACTGTTAAAAATGTGAGTCGGCAACAATAAGAAACCAGAATAAATGTAGGCAAGGCGACCACATGAAGCCAATCATTAAGAGTTCGTCTATCCTCCAGCAGTGGGTAAAGAGGGAGCAAACAGCCAGCAGTGGGGAGAGTAGTAAGTGGGGAGCAAGCCAAGTCATAGTAAGAACGCTGGGGTGGGGGTGGAGATGGGGTTGGGAGGAGGCAGAACATTCTAGAATTCAAAACAACAGACTACTCATATCATGTTCCTAAAACCTGTATCTTGAAACCTGTTTATATTATCCTCAAATTAATTGTCCAGGGTTCAAGTTTCAGTGTTCTGGCCAATGACCCACCAACAATTTCTTGTTCATAACATTTCCTTCTCTTGGTCCCTTGGAAAAATAACGAATGAGTTTCTCCATTTATAAAGTTGCTCTGAAATGTGTCTTACGTCATGCAGGCTGGGAGGTCATCTTGGGACATTGGATGTCATGGGGGGCCCTTGGGCCAGAGACCAGGAGGGTTTTTGATGGTGAGGCAACTTCTGATCCCATTAGCTGATGTTTGACTGACATTTTGGAACAAGCTTTTGCAAGAGGGAAAGGGAAAAAGTGCCTGAGAAGGAAGCACTTAAAGGATTGAGGAGGCAGAATTGAGCTGAGTGCTCCCAAGTTTTAGGGTTAGATGCAGACTATGCTGAATTTTCATTCAAACTTTCCAAAACCCTGCCTGAGAGGTCCAGTTTTATTATCAATTTTGTGCTGACCCTAATTAGTAAGCTGGCTCTTAAGAGGAAGGAAAGGCTCAGGTCTTGCTTAGAATCCATTGAATGTCAACAGGCATAAGGGGTTTCCTTCCCTAAGTGAATGCAGGAGACTCTTCAAACAAAAATATGATCAAAGGAAACACAGCTGTACCTGCTGGGAAACTGTGCCTCACAGAAGTGACAAGAGTAACCAATACTTTCTTTTATGAAAGAATTACCAAAGTAATAGTTTAGTAATAATTTTTGTAAGAAGTGAAGGACTTAGGGGATCTGGGGACACTTAATTTTTCGTGGTGTTTCTATCAGAGGAAGAATATGGGTAACCTTAAGGGGAATCTGTCTGACTAGTAAACTTCTAAAAAAAGAGAATAGGCTGGGAGACCACAGGAGGTCCCTCTGTGCTACTATGTGGGAGGGTAAAAGAAGAGTGGCCTTTGCAGCCATACAGCCTTGGGATGATGTCCTCCTGCTGTGAAGCTCTTGATATTTCTGAACAGTGATGAGTAAAACATATGCTAACAAGATTTTTGAAGATGAACAAGTGACCTAACATGATGTCTGACAGAGAGGGCCCCAAATAAACTTCATCTCCATTTCTTTTCCATTTGTTTTGTTCGTTTTTGTGTTGGGGGAATTAAAAACAGGTTTTATGCATATATGGCATGTGTTTTGCCACTGAGCCACATTCCCAGTTCCATTTCATTTAGTTTTACAGCCTTCATTTCTCCCTTACCTCTATCACCTGCATTCTGATTTTTGAACTTCTTTTAACCAGTAGCAGAGGTTTTCCCCAAATTTAACACAATAATAATGACAACCAGCATAACATGCATAACCTGACATAAGAGTTACAGTTCTTGGGGCCGGGCGGTGGCGCTGGAGGTAAGGTGCCTGCCTTGCCTGCCCTAACCTAGGACGGACCGCTGTTCGATCCCCCAGCTCCCATATGGTCCCCCAAGCCAGGAGCGACTTCTGAATGCATAGCCAGGAGTAACCCCTGAGCGTCACCGGGTGTGGCCCAAAAACCAAAAAAAAAAATAGTTTTACAGTTCTCAGCACCTTTCATACATTTCTCCTTATTTGATTCTCAAGTCAATTCTATGAATAAGTTCTATTATTGACTTTTTGTTGACACCATTTTATAGGGGGAAGAATGTAAATCTAAATGAGGTTTTAGTTATCTATTGTCATACAACAAACTACATAAAAGCATAGTGGCTTGCAGCAGCATCATTTTATTACTGCTCATGATTCTTTGATTAGATCTAGCCTGACAGACACTTTCTCTGCTCCATAGGATATTGCTCATGACTGTGTTTAACTGAGCCTTGTCTGGGCTGGTACATCCAAGATGGCACATTCACATATATCTGATTGGCTTTTAATGTTGACTGGAGGCACAGCTGAGATTTCACACTCCTATTATGCCTCGCTTGGGGGTCAGCTGAACTGTTCCAAGAGAATTATTCTAAGAATTATTCCAAGAGAAAGATATGGAAGCTCCCAGTTCTCTTGAAACCTGAGTTCAGGTGTCTCAAGTTATTACTTTTGTCACCATTGGTTTGATCAAAGCAGTTCACAAACCCAGCAACTTTTAGGAGGAGAAATAAGTTTCACAAAAAAATGAGGGAAAGGAGGGAGGAAGAGACTTGAGGCCAGGAATGACTGGAAACGTTCTACCACAATTCTCCCCGAAGTTACAGAGTTAGTATCAGAGCCAAGATTCCAACACAACATTCTGACTTCAGGATCCTCATGTCCACTAAGTTATACTCTGCATATGACCATTATGCAACTATATACCAGAGCCTACAGAAAACACAGTGAGTGCAAGGTGATTTTAGAAGAGAGATTAGTACAAAGAGCTCTAAAAAGCCAAAATTGAACAAAGTCCCCATTATTGTGCTCTCCTCATCATGTTATACAGACATATTTATAGAAATATAGTTCTGGAAATATCACAAAGGTTAAAACAAATTCCTTCTAGAGTTTTCCATTTCAAAATTCTGGGTCCATTTATTAAAGCTCTGTTTTCAGTTTGGTGTGTGTGTGTGTGTGTGTGTGTGTGTGTGTGTGTGTGTGTGTGTGTGTGTGTGTGTGTGTGTGTGTAAGCTCCAGAAAGAAATAACATTTCACTGATTTTAAATTCTGATTAGACTTTGAACTCTAGAGAGATAAAGAGGAAGAAGAGGAAAGAGGAACAAGATCTGGAGTGGAAATGAGAAAAGGGTTGCTAGGTTACTGGAGAAAAGTAGCTGGGTTGAGGGCAAAGACTTGAACATGGGGAGTTGATAAATGATATATGGGAAGGGGAACTGAATTGGTTCTCATATTCTGAGGAATCCCAATGCAGCATGGAGACCAGAGTACAAAAATGTAGAGCCTCAGGATGCAGGGCCAGCTGTGTAAACTGTTTTCACCAGGAAAGTCTCCTTTGGGGGCTGAGTGGGAGGATTTCTCCAATGACTGATCCACGAACATCCTAACATCCGGGACCACTCCACTCCCCTTTGAGATTCTTCAGGAAAAGGACTGATAAGCATAAAGCCAATCCAGTTTCAAAATCTGTTTCTAGCATTCTGGGAGAATATTTTTCCTCAATTCTCATTTCTTTTATCTGTCAGTTCCTAACAAAAGCAAAGACTCTTTGCTGAGCCATTCTCAGCAAAACCCATGTTGCCATTATTTTCCAGCTAAGGAGGCTTCTGGCCTTCTCCTTTGCAAAACCTTTACTCTTTCTTCACATTTGAAAGCAACCCAGCATGACTGTTGTAATTTTTTTCACGTAAATTACAAATATTTAGAATCCCTGTCAGGGGAATGAAGTGAAAGCAGATGTTTTCCCTTATGCTAGCCCCAAGTAATACCACATTAGAAAACAGAGTATTTTCAAGTCTTGTTAAAAAATATTTCAAGAAAGTAAACATTGGTTGAATGCAAACAAGAAGAGAACATGGCATTTTGTATATTAATATAAAATTCCAAACTGAGGGTCTGTGGCCCATTGAGACTGACTCGTGTAAGGGGAGCCCGAGCCTGCAGCTGACTCAATGGAAATTTAGTCCTCTGGAATCCGAGCCTTGGGTCCTTCACAGACTTTGTGCAATACAGTTATTGCAGGGATGGCCATAATTCCTTGGACCTACGTGTGTCTGTGTCCTTTGCAAATATGTCCTAGAACCTCCTCTTATTGATTGACTTTCTACCCTCTTTTTAATCTGGGCTGGCATTATGATTCACTTTGACAGAGTCCAGTGGAAACCATTGCATACCACTTAGAGCCTTGGTTTCACAAAAACTTATGTTCTATTGCAATCATATACCCAGTGTAAATACAGACTTGCTTAGACTAGCTGTCTTTATTGACTTAACAACTTTAACTTAGTCTCTTAGTCGAAGTGTAGTTAGCTACCCTGAACCCTCCATGTAAGAGAAACCAGAGCCAGTGGGCTAAGGCCCTATGTGCTGGGTACAGAGACACTCAGATCCTTCTCAAAAATTAATTGTCAAGGCCCAGTCACTATCACTGGTATCACCTATCTGATTCTCCCCAAATTCCTGGCTCACCAAGACACAAACAAAAGCAATTCTTACGGTAAACTATTTTGTTTTGGGGATAAAGTAGTTGTTACTTGGTAATAGTTAAACCAGACCAATCTTATCCTGCCCCACATTTACCCTCTAGCTAAGTGCATTTCCCAGGAATTGGCATGTTGGTGGGGTTATGGAGATTTGGGGTAAATGATGCATTGAAGGAACATGGGAACTTCATACCCTTCTTTAGAGAAATTCACCCTTGCCATTACTACCATGATCTAAAGTTCTTGCTTTCCAGTTTCCAGGAAAGCCTCCACCTTAACTTTCCACCATCTTAAATTACAGCCCTTTGAGTACTTTACATTCTAGTCTTCTTTTGGTTGGATTTTGATACTTAGTAATACTTAGGAATCAGAGAACTATTCATTATCCAAGCATTAGCTCACCTTATTTTGTCCCCTACCCACAGCTGTAGCAATTCAGTGGTTTGCCCCAGACTTCAAGTACCACGCTGTGACATAAGACACCTCCAGATGTATCTATGGATTTTCCTGGAGCAGTGAGCTGATAAATCTCCAAAAAATATTTTAGCCAGTAGGCCCATTGGTGAACATTAATTATACCCCCACATGGATTACTGGCAATATTTCTGAAATTCATGACATTATAGTGACATTACAATTTCCTATTATTTGGCACATTCTCTCCCTTGTGAAAATTACAGGTCAAGGGAGCCGGGAGGTGGCGCTGGAGGTAAGTGCCTGCGCTAGCCTAGAACGGACCACGGTTCGATCCCCCGGTTCCCATATGGTCCCCCTTGCCTGCCAGGAGCGACTCTGAGCGCATAGCCAGGAGTAACCCCTGAGCGTCACTGGGTGTGGACCAAAAAAAATAAAACAAAAAAAACCCAAAAAACCATATTTTGGGGCCCGGGAGATAGCATGGAGGTAAGGCGTTTGCCTTTCATGCAAAAGGTCATCGGTTTGAATCCCGGTGCCCCATATGGTCCCCTGTGCCTGCCAGGAGCAATTTCTGAGCATGGAGCCAGGAGTAACCCTTGAGCACTGCCAGGTGTGACCCAAAAACCAAAAAAAAAAAAATATTTACAGGTCAAAATATGACCTCAGTCAATGATTCTGCTCAGGTAAATTTTCAGCACCAAAAGTCTACAAAGAGTTTCCCCTCTGGCCAAATAAATCAGCATCTCAAAAGCTAGGCCAGCTAAGATGCAAAAACCCCCTTTTCCTTGTCATGCTACTTTCTCCTTACTAAATCAGGTTCTTTTCACCTATACAGGCTGGTTTTGATATGTATATTTAGCAGAAGTTTGCTATCACTGTTTTCTGTCCTTCTATGACTCCTGCCTTCTGTCAACTCAGAAATTCTTCTCATGTCTGATTCTGGGTTGGCTATCTATATATACTACCAACATGGAAGAGTAAAACTGTCTCACATCTATTGAAGACGTGGACCCCCATACAACTTATTTAGTGTGGTTTCATTATTTCATATTCTGCTCAGCCTTCATGTTTAATCCACTTTCCTCTTGTGAAGAATTACTTTCCCCACTAGTGTCAGTGAGACGTCTGCAGCATTCGAGGTTCTCAGCATGGTCATCACAACCCTTCATTATGAATAGCAAAGTAACACCCTCATTTTTCTTCTAGTATCTTTCTGTCTCAGTAAAACCCTCTGCTTCCTCATATCCCAACTGCCATTCCAGATCTCTAGGCTTCTGCCTGAGCGTTACTTCAATTTCAGAATAGCATTGCTTTCTTTCTGGAAATACTTTGTAGAACTCAAAGCCCACATCAGTTTCCATGGATGTTTTCTGGGCTGTATTTTTTGTTGCTTCTTGTCCTAGGGCAGCCACCTATAGATTTGCAGGTTGTGTGCCACACAACTCAAAGGAGCGTTATTCAAAGCAACTACTATGAAAACAGCATTTGGCTGAGTTGGACAGCATATGACTTAGAACAATTCCAGGTCATAGGTTAGCTGTTCTTTTGCTTTGTGGATCTTAAAGATACTTATATCACACCTCTCATGTACTGAACAGGTACTAAAGGCCACACAAACAAAGCTGGGGTAGCAGGCCTTGGTCTGAGGAGTTAATTTTAGGGTAGACACATTACAGATGAAGGACTTCTATTTCATTCTTATACTAGAGTTGGTTGTAATTTCGTTTTTAGTGTAGAATTCTTATAAGCAGATGTCATGTCTTATTTATCCCAGCTTGCAATGAACACTTGACTCTGCGTCATCCTGGTGTCCAGATAATAGTCATTAGACTATGTCAGATGACATGCTTTTATTAGGCATCTACTAGGTTTACAATACTGGAAGTGTGTGCAGGGGTGGGAGAAGTTCAAATCAGCATTAAAAACATCTGCTTTCAGAGGAAATTTGGAAGGAGAGTGTATTGTAGAAAGGACAATGATTTTGGTAAAACTAGATATGGATTCAGATTCTGACTCAAAGATTATGACTTAATTTCAGTTATTGCTTAAGAAATTAAATTTGGACTTTCACCTGATGATTTTGAGGATTATTGAAAGAATTACAAATTTTCTTATTCTATGAGAAAATTTAGGTGTTCCTTAATTAGTAGTTCTTATAAAAGGAGACAGAGCAGCACATACACACATTAGACACAAACATACATACCAGCTTGGTCATATAAGAAATAAGAAGCAAATACCTCATTAAAGTGAAATAGGCTGGAGAAGAGCACTTTAGCTCCGAGTGCTCTTTCTAAGGAAAGAACATCATCGCAACAAGAAGATAAAAAATCACACTTAGGACTGTGCTGGATCACTGAAGCCCAGCATTTCTCTCTGGACTATCTTCTCTGCTGTGTGCCTAGGCCCAAAATTTGATCCTTTGAGAGACCTCATCCACGGAGGACTCCACTCCCTTGTAGGCAAATCGACACACCCGGAAAGGGCGGAACTAGAGGTGTCTGGCTGCACACATTATTTACCCAATGAATACCACCGCAACACATAGAAAAACACACAATAATAGTGTGACAATGGGGAAGCAACGCAGGCCAGCGTCAGACATAGAGAACGAAGATGACAATTCTGATGACCAGATAATGACCAACGAACTAATCAATCTTTCAGATAAGGACTTTAGAAAAGCAATATGGAAGATGCTAAAAGAACTCAAAGAAACCATGGACCGAGTTGAAGAGAATACTAACAAGAACCAAGAAAATATGATGACAGAAATCACAAAACTCCAAACTGAAATAACATGTCAACTAACAGACCTGAAAAACTCAGTAAATGAATTGAATGGTAAGATTGATGATCTCAGCACCAGAGTAGAAGAAGCTAAGAATAGAATTGGTGCTGTGGAAGATGAGATAAATAACTCCATACAGCGGGAGAAATTGGAAAAAAAACTTAAAACAAACGAACAGACAATGGAAAAAATAGTCAAAGAATGAGAACAGATGAAAATAGAAGTCTATGATAAGATCAACAGAAACAACTTAAGAATCATTGGAGTCTCAGAGACACAGGAAGAAAATTTCCAGGAAGAATCAACGGTCAAGAACATCATTAAAGAGAAACTTCCAGAACTAAGCAATATATGTGATCAAATCTTGCATGCCCGAAGAGTACCAACCAAAAGAAACCCCTGAAAAAATACCCCAAGACACATCCTAATCACAATGACAAATCCCACAGATAGAGACATAATTCTGCAAACAGCAAGATCAAAAAAGGAAATTACATTCAAGGGAGCATCCTTGAGAGTTACAGCAGACCTGTCACCTGAAATACTCAAGGCCAGAAAGCAGTGGTGGGATATTGTGACAAGACTGAATGAAATGAATGCTTCACCTAGAATACTATAAGCAGCAAAACTCAGTTTCCGGTTTGAAGGAAAAATACATGGTTTCACAGACAAAAAACAGCTCAGAAACTTTACAGACTCAAACCCACACTTAAGAGAAAAACTGAAAGACCTAATTTAAGACAAGACTAACCAAAGGACACACCAAATTTCGATATAAAGATGGCATCAAATCCTAGGACAATTCTTTCTCTCAATGTCAATGGACTAAATGCACCAGTTAAGAGACACAGAGTGGCTAAATGGATCAAAAACTCAATCCAACTTTTTGCTGTCTACAAGAAATGGACCTGAATAGTCAGAACAAACATAGACTCAAAATAAAAGGCTGGAGGAAAATTATCCAAGCAAACAATACCCATAAAAATGCTGGAGTGGCAATACTAATATCAGATAATGCAAACTTTATACTCAGGAAGGTTGTAAGGGACAAAAATGGACATTATATATTAATTAAGGGGTATGTAGAGCAGGAAGAAATCACTCTACTAAACATATATGCACCAAATGAGGGTCCAGCAAAATATTTAATACAATTATTGATAAAGCTGAAAAATAACATCAACAACAACACAGTAATTGTGGGGGACCTCAACACAGCTTTGTCAACAATAGGCAGGTCAACCAGACTGGAACCCAACAAGAATATACTGGACCTGAGGAGAGAAATGGAAGAAAGAGGCCTAGTAGATATATATAGGACACTCCATCCCCAGAAACATGGATACACATTCTTCTCCAACGTACATGGGACATTCTCTAGGATAGATTACATGCTGGCACATAAAACATATCTTCAAAATATCAAGAGGATAGAAATTTTGCAGGCTACCTTTACTGACCACAAGGCTCTGAAATTATTTGTGAACTCCAAAGGAACAAAGAAGAAAAACTCTAACACCTGGAAGTTAAACAGCCTCAAACTGAATAACCAGTGGTTCCGAGATGAAATCAAAAAGGAAATAAAATATTCCTGGAAACAAATGATAATGAAGACACAAACTATCAGAACTTATGGTACACAGCAAAAGCAGTACTGAGAGGAAAATTTATAGCTTTGCAAGCACACATCAGGAAGGAAGAAGGGGCTTACCTGACTAGCTTAATGACGTAGCTTATAGAACTAGAAAGTGCTCAACAAAAGGACCCAAATATAGGGAGACAGAAGGAAATAACAAAGCTGAGAGCAGAAATCAATGAAGTGGAAACCCAAAAAACAATCTGAAACATCAACGAAAGCAGAAGTTGGTTCTTTGAAAAAAATAAACAAGATTGATAGACCACTGGCAAAACTAACAAAGAAAGAGAGAGAGAGAAACTTGATAACTCGTATCAGGAATGAAAAAGGAGAGATCACTACTGATATGGCAGAGATTCAAAGGGTAATCAGAAACTACTTTGAGACGCTCTACGCCACGAAAAATGAGAACCTGGAAGAAATGGATAAATTCTTGGACTCTTACAATCTTCCACAGTTGAAGGAAGAGGATGTAGCATATATAAACACCCCATCACTATTGATGAAATTAAAACGGTAATCAAATGTCTGCCCAAAAACAAAAGCCCAGGCCCAGATGGATTCACTAATGAATTCTTTCAACCTTTCCAGGAGGAACTACTACCAATTCTGACAAGACTCTTTCATGAAATTGAAAAAACGGAAATACTTCCAAATACTTTCTACGAAGCCAATATCATCTTGATACCAAAACCAGACAGAGATGCAACGAAAAAAGAAAATTACAGACCAATATCGCTGATGAATACAGATGCAAAGATCCTCAACAAAATTCTGGCAAATAGAATACAATGCCTCATTAAAAAGATTATCCACTATGATCAAGTAGGTTTCATCCCAGGAATGCAAGGATGGTTTAACATCAGTAAATCTATCAACATAATACACAACATCAACAACAAGAAAAATAAAAATCACATGATCATATCAATAGATGCAGAGAAAGCATTTGATAAGGTTCAACACCCATTTTTGATCAAAACTCTCAGTAAGATGGGAATGGAAGGAACCTTTCTCAATATAGTTAAGGCCATCTACCACAAGCCAGTGGCAAATATTATCCTCAATGGAGAAAAACTAAAAGCCTTCCCTCTAAATTCTGGCACAAGACAAGGCTGTCCTCTCTCACCACTCCTATTCAACATAGCACTGGAAGTATTCACTATAGCGATTAGGCAAGAAAAAGATATCAAGGGAATCCAGATAAAAGGAAGAAGTCAAGCTCTCACTTTTTGCAGATGACATGATACTCTACTTAGAAAAGCCTAAAGACTCTACCAAAAAGCTCCTAGAAACAATAGACTCATATAGCAAGGTGGCAGGCTACAAAATCAACACACAGAAATCAATGGCCTTTCTATACACCAATAGTAATAAGGATGAAATGGAAATGAAGAAAACAACCCCATTCACAATAGTGCCACACAAACTCAAATATCTTGGAATCAACTTGACTAAAAATGTGAAGGACCTATACAAAGAAAACTATAAAACTGCTCCAGGAAATAAGAGAGGATATGTGGAAATGTAAACACATACCCTGCTCATGGATTGGCAGGATTAACATCATCAAAATGGCAATACTACCCAAAGCATTATACATATTTAATGCGATCCCTCTAAAGATCCCCACGACATTCTTCAAAGAAGTGAATCTGGCACTTTTGAAATTCATTTGGAACAATAAACACCCTAGAATAGCGAAAGCAATCATTGGGAAAAAGAACATGGGAGGAATTACTTTCCCCAATTTGAAACTTTACTACAAAGCAATAGTTATCAAAACAGCATGGTATTGGAATAAGGACAGGCCCTCAGATCAGTGGAATAGGCTTGAATACTCAGAAAGTGTTCCCCAGACATACAGTCACCTAATTTTCAATAAAGGAGCAAGAAATCCTAAATGGAGCAAAGAAAGCCTCTTCAACAAGTGGTGTTGGCACAACTGGCTAG
>PVKC010038061.1:0-12842 GCA_004027635.1 Crocidura indochinensis
AGAGGTACCTTCTCAGCAGGAAGGACCAAGAGGAGATTTGGCTTATGATGAATCTGTCACATCTTGCTCTTCATCCCCTCCAAAGAGAAGGTATAGTGTTAATATGTGTAGTTAGCACAAACTCACAGAGCACTTTCAGCTGTTCGGGACCCTTTTGGCTCTGGGAGACCAGAGTAACACTAAATCATTCTCTCCAAGGAGTCTAGAACAGAGAGCCCTCAACACTCTTGATGGCAGTGCTGGTCTTTTCAAACTGTCAACTATGTCCCAGCAAGCTGTGGTCCCAGCTCTATCTACTCTGAGCTTAACCCCCCTGACTTATGAATCACATAGCAACGAAAGATAGATTTAAGAACTCTTGTTCACCTGCTTTTTTATTCATTGAAGTTAAAAATGTATAATACTATGGATATGCTTATGGATCACTCCTGGCCGAGCTGTAGGGTCTATATGTAGATGATTCTGGGGAATAAACCACATTGGTTGTGTGCAAAGCTAGAATTTTATCCCTATTTTTACAACTTTGTCTTCCTTAAACAGAGTAAAAACTTCATGAGGTTCAGCCTAGGATGATTTTCTTTTCTTTGCTCAGCATTGTAATGGACACAATGAGAACCGTCAACAAATATTTGTTGACTGAAGATACCTTTTAAGTGTATTATCTGTCACTCCTCACAATAATTTGCAAGGTTTATGAGAAGTATTTAGTGTAGGGTTTGCTTATAGACTTGGAAGGTAAAGTTTAAAAATATTAGCCGTGTTAAAGCTCACACACTTCCAATAGTACTATAACTTAGCTCTTAGAATTTCTCTAATGCTATTTTGTATTGCAGCATGCTGTGTTCCTAATTGTTGTAGTGAGTTATTAATAATTCTATTTGGAGTCAATAAAAGAAAAAGCCAACAAAGAATTACCTGCTGAATTACAACTTGGCATACTACATTTTAATAATTAGATCCTTTATATTAAGAATTCATGGGGATTTAATTCCATGAACAATTCAGGGCCTCCTAAAAATTACTACTTCCTCTTATCACACAGAACCTTATAAACTATGACATTTCATTTATTGTCTTGGCTTACAGGATGCACATAAATTGAATTAGTGCTTAATTATAGTCATAATTTAGTTTATGGGCTAGTAAAAATTCTCTTCTCCCTTGCATAATTTCTTATCTTTATTTTCATTGTGAGAATTGTGCATATGAATACTGTTTTGATTATGAGCTATAACAAATCCTTTCTAAAATAGCTCTGACATAAAATGTAGAAAATAAATAGTAACTAACACTAATCAAATACTTAGGATGTGCCAAGGGCTATTCTGTATACTCCACTTGTATAGTTTTTTTTTTTTCATTAAAAGAATAGGGGCCCGGGAGATAGCATGGAGGTAAGGCATTTGCCTTTCATGCAAAAGGTCATCGGTTCAAATCCCGGTGCCCCATATGGTCCCCCGTGCCTGCCAGGAGCAATTTCTGAGCATGGAGCCAGGAGTGACCCCTGAGCACTGCCGGGTGTGACCCAAAAACCAAAAATAAATAAATAAATAAAAATAAAAGAATAAATTTTTTTGGGGGGGCTGGGAGATAGCATGGAGGTAAGGTGTTTGCCTTTCATGCAAAAGGTCATCGGTTCGAATCCCGGTGCCCCATATGGTCCCCCCTGCCTGCCAGGAGCAATTTCTGAGCATGGAGCCAGGAGTAAACCCTGAGCACTCCCGGGTGTGACCCCCCCAAAACAAAACAAACAAAAAAAAGAATAAATTTTTACCACGCCAAAAGCCAAATATTATTATGCAATATAATGAAATTGACATTCTAAATTATGAAAGAATATGACTTGTGCTCTTTTTATCTTCTCTACTACAAGTTTTTATTACCACTAACCTTAAGAATGTTAATTCTCGGGGCAGGTGAGGTGGCGCTAGAGGTAAGGTGTCTGTCTTGCAAGCGCTAGCCAAGGAAGGACCGCGGTTCGATCCCCCAGCATCCCATATGATCCCCCCAAGCCAGGGGCAATTTCTAAGCTCTTAGCCAGGAGTAACCCCTGAACATCAAACGGGTGCGGCCCGAAAAACCAAAAGACAAACAAAAAAGAATGTTAATTCTCTTCTAATTAAGAGCTCTGTTTTAGTTGTAGCCCCTTTTAATCTACTCACCAATCAATTAGCCTGTTAAAACAATAGTAAGATTGCATTATTTTCTGCTCAACACCCTCCAGTGACCTACCATCTCAATCAAAATGAAAGCCATGTTCTTTCAAACATGCTAATGATCTTACAAAATCAGTCTTATTATCTCTCTGGTCTCAAAGCCCAATGATATAACTCTCCATTACTCTATTTCATATAAATACTAGACTGATTGTTCCATGAATATGCTATGTACTATTCACCTCTGAATCACTGCATTTTTCCTTTCTCCAAATCTGGGATGTTGTAGTTTAGATATCTATGAAGAGTAGTGGAGAGTAACTAAAACAATGAAGTCCCATTTATATAATGGGATTATAATGTATATAATACAGCAACCTCCTATAGCTTCCTTTCTTTAAAAACCAGGATCTGAAGAGATAATACAGTGGATAGAACACTTATCTTTCATGCAGCCAATATGAATTCAATCCCCAGTACCTCTTCTGCATCTTGCCAGCAGCGATCTCTGAGTTCAGAGACAGAAGTAAGCCTTAAGTACCACTGGGTGTGGCCCCAAAACCGAACCAAACCAATTAAAAATTTAGAATTTCCAGTATTAGTATCATGGATAACTTGATAGCGCTATCCATTAAGTTTAAAAGAATTTCTGTATCTTTAATATATCACCTATCAGCATAACCTCCATAAACAATTCTAAAAGGAAAATATCTACACAGTGATTTTAGCTACTCAAATCTTTATAGTCATAGTTGTAATAACCAAATTCTACCAACATATCTCCTAAGTAAATTAGAATGTTAATCTTTAAAAAAAGTTATCAAAGCTCAATACAGTAAAACAACTAAACCTAACCTTGACCTCACAACGATACCTAAACAATGGGGCTGGAGCATTTTCACAGCAGGTAGGGTATTTGCCTTGCATGCAGCCAACCCAGATTAGATCCCAGCATCCCATATGGTTCCCCACCCAAGACTGCCTGGAGCAATGCCTGAGTGTAGAACCAGGAGTAACTCCTGAGTGCTTCTGGGTGTGGTCCATCCTCCAAAAAAATAACCTAAACCATCATAAATTAAAGACTATTTAGAGGGAAAAACATCAAAACTAATAAAAATAATAGAATATCAGTAAATATTGCCCCATTATTCCCATATGAACTCCAATCATGGCTATTAATATAAAAATAACAATTATTATACAACCATGAAATATATGTAAGTAGTATTTGAAAACTACATTCACTTATTAAAACCATTAATGGCTCCTTTATTTCCATCATTTCCCTCTAAATATTTCATCTGAATGAAATTTTAGTCCTCGGGTGCTTATTTAATCTCAAATTTATTCCTAGTCATCTTATAAACAAGACGCAATCACTGCTTTCTTATCTGTCACACTTATTTTTGAGAAGTAAATAGTAGATAAATAATTTGATATTTATAGACCAGTAGAACATTAATATGTTTATCTAGTTATTTATTCTTTAGGATGGGGTTTATATGCATCTTATATATTTATGGAACTATAAAATATTGGATCAGATATCAGCATTTTTCCATAATAGCCTATTACATAGCAGCAGTAGTAAAGTATATCTTGTCATTATGCCAAATGTACGTCTGAGGCTCAACACAAATTTGTTAGCTATCTTCATTCTGCTCTGACTTGGATGGAATGTTATCTGAAATACTTTTTTTTTAAGAGTAGACAAAGCTACTCTTATTTTTTGCCTCCCCTCTTTCCATTCATAATCACAACTCTAGCCTTCACTTATTTTGACATGAAACTGGATCAAACAACCTATCAGAAACTTTTATCATACACTGATAAAATTCCATTTCATCTACATTATCCCATCAAAGATATCACAGACATACTAGTTGTAACTTTCATTCTATCTTAGTATTATCATCACCAGATCTTTTACGTGACCTGGACAATTACACACCAGTCAACTCCCTAAATACTCTGCCACATATTGAGAATGATGTTTCTTATTCCCCTATGCAATTCTTTAATTTATCCCTAACTAACTAGACAGAATTTTAGCCTTAGTGTTTTCTGTTCTGGCAATGATCCCAATACTTTGCACATGGAAGCAACAAACTATGTTATTCCAATAGTTCAGTGGATGCTTATTCTGACTGCTAATAGCAGATTTATTTATACTGTCATGAACTGGAGGAAAGCCAAGTGAACATCTATTCATTATCGTTGAGTAATTGGCATCAATTATCTATTTCCATATTATTCTTGTATTAATGTCAATCACAAGCCTAGTTAAAAATAAACTTTGTGCATAAAGAAATTTTAGGCAAGGAGGATATAACTTCGTAGTAGAGAACTTGCCTTACAGAGGAAGTGATGAGTTCAATCCTTAGCACCATCATACCCTAAGTATGGCACCATTGTCAATGTCAGTTGCAATCATGGCACTACAACTACAAAATCTGCGTACACCAAAACAAAACATGAGCAAAGTAAAGTATGCAACTCCTCACAGGCACTGCTACTAAGTGTGTGAATATAACAATCCAAATATGCCATAAAATAGCAACAAGAACAGGAAGTGGAAGGAATAAGTTCTTGTTGCAGTATACCTATTAACTTGGTCTTATAAACCAGAAAAAGAAAAAATATTCTGTCTAAGATATCAAGGAAGATGCAGCAAGCCCACCACCATCAGTACCCAATGCTGACATTCTATTTTAAAACATTCTTAGAATTTTTTGTATTCTTAGGAGTAAGAATTTTAAGCACTATGTCAATATTAATGGGAATGCCAAAACTTCATTATGTTTATTATGTACATGATGCATTGCATTTTATGAACATAATTTTATAAAGCTATTAATATATATAATGAATTATAAGCAAAATCATTATTTGCCCTATGAAAATAAGAAGCATATGTCTTTTTATGCTACATAATTCATAATGATCTATGCCCTTCATAAAATAATTAGTCACATGGATATTATCCATAAAAATGATTGAGAATACATGTCACACTCATTTATTTATTGTCTATATCTCCATTAAGTCTAATTATTGCTATTCACCATGCTTATCAGAATCAATAATTCTTAACTACCTAACCTTAAGAAACTAGTGAAGCTTTCATAATCTTGTCTCTCTTCTGACTTTGAGTCGATAATACTTAAGAGGGTTCTAGGAAGAACTCTTGCATTTTGTTCCTATTTTAGGACCATTTCACCTAAAACTCCTCACTCTTTCCCCTTAAACAAGACATATAAATAGATAATGACTAATAAGCACAAGATCACACCTAACTGTAGTGCCATACATGTCACGAACTTTTTAATTTAAGTGTGCTGTGATACAAGTTTTGTTGTCTGAGAGCTAGCTTATCACTGTCCAGCCACTTACAGCTACAGTTAAAATGAGTACTAATGACCAACCTTATGTTGTTTATATCATGTAATAGTAATAAATTATGTAAATCTGTCAATGATTATATTTTAATTCATGTGCAAAGAATTTATACAAATATATACTCATCATATGTGCATAAAACCATTAAATTTATTAAAATTATCTGAGCAAGTCTCTTAGTTCTCTAAGTATAACATGCATATATATAAGTGAAATATAATATATGTATTGTAGAACATTTTGTAGAATATATGTAGCGAGTTATGTAAGACTTAACCTTGTTTGTCAAAATAATCTAACCCATAAAACTATTAAAATAATTTTAAGATGATTATTGCTTAACTCCACAATAAGTGTGCTAAGTAATCTATTTATTTATAGAAGCATGTTAATTAATATAATGTTCTATGTCCCTAGATGATTCACCCCACTTCATATGAAAAACAGGCTTAATTTAGGAAGGAGCATTTGTAATTTTCAAACCACAATCACACATATTAAAAAGCCCATCTATAAGAGTCAACAATAATGACTGAAAGTCCCTAGACGGATGTATACAAGTGTTGTGATGTAGCTTAATAATTAAATTAATTTATGAAAATGACTTACTGGGTTGTATATTTACTTCATGAATACTTAAATATTTGGACTTGGTCTTTTTGTTCATTGTTAGCAGTTATGCATGCAAGTATCTGAGCTCAAGCAAGAATGTCCTCAAGATTAGAGTTTATCAACTTTGTTCCAGATGTTTTTTTCCTCATTTCTGTTTTTTTCACTTCTGACTTCTCTATGTGCTCCCACCTTCCCTCTTTTATGCAGTAGGCTCTTATGTAAGCGTTTTTTACTTATGGAACCTTTGAAATATCCCACAGCCTACAAAGGTGGTGGGCGTCATTAATGAGTGCCTGGTAATACCTTGCTTAATTAATTTCAACCTTTTAGGAAAAAGCAATGATAAAAATTAAATCATAATCAGAAGGTTTGACTGAATTACTCTACTAACATGAAAGATAGTAAATTTCATCCCTGATACTGTGATAATACAAATAATGCAAATTAGGGCAAAAGTGATAGAACAGTGGATAGGGCATTTGCCTTGCATGGAGCCAACCTAGTACAGACCCAGGTTCGATCCCTGGCATCCCATATGGTCCCCAAGCCTGCCAGGAGTGATTTCTAAGCACAGAGCTACAAGTAATCCCTGAGTTCCACTGGGTGTGACCCAAAAACCAAAAACTCCAAAACAACCAAGTAATGCAAATTAATAAAATTTATACCTATGGTGTATTAAAGAATTTTATCAAATATAAATTTGTTTAGACTGTAAAAAAGCACACTTAAAATGAAAATATATTATAAAAGTGACTTTAGTTATTCTCTACTCAGTTGCAATGATCCAGTCTGTATTAATTCTAATCCCAAATAATTCGTATAACAAATAGTTAGCCCTAATCCCAAATAATTAGCATAAAAATTATCCATGCTATTATATTACTAGCAATAGCCTGAAACTAAAAGGATTTGGTGATGCTTTATATTCCTCTAGAATAAACTATTTATAATAATTCCACAAAATAGTAACATCCATGTACAACAAACCCACAGCCAAAATCATATTCGTTGACATAAAATTTGAAACATTTCCATAGAAATAGGGTATGAGTCAAAAATGTTTGTTTATTTTCACTGCTATTGTTCAATATAGTTTTAAAAGTCTTTAGGGGATTTAGGCACATCAGTGAGGGTATAACTATATATCTAATTCATAGAACCATCAACATGAAAGCAACAGATCAAAAATACATAAACTACACTTAAAAATGTGCCTGTTGAGGCCGAGAGAAAGCATGGAGGTAAGGCATTTGCCTTGCTTGCAGAAAGATGGTAATTCGAATCCCGACATCATATGGTCCCCCAAGTCTGGCAGAAGTGGTTTCTGAGTATTGAGTCAGGAGTAACCATTAAGTTCTGCCAGGTGTGACCCAAAAACCAAAAAAAAAAAAAAAAAAGTGCCTGTCAAGGAGGCAGACTGAAGGGTATGAGAGAACCTGAGAATGTGGTAGATGGAAGTTGGAACTGGTGGTGGGATTGGTGCTAGAACATTGTACTCCTGGAAATTAAGTATTAATAACTTTGTAATCATTGTGCCTTAAAAATACTTGTAGAAAAGTGGGGAGAAGTAATCAATAGACACTTTTACAAAGAAGACATGCAGGTGGCCAATACGCATCTGAAAAAGTATTCATTATCACTTAGTATCCAGGAAATTTAAATCAAAATTACAATGAGGTATTATCTCATACAACTGAGAGCAGCATATATATTATATAGTATACATTTATATGTTATATATTATATATTTATACATATATAAAGCTTATATAATCAGTGTTGGTGGGGAGATGGTGCAAAAGGAACTGTTATTTACTATTGGTGGGAATGTCATTTGACCCAGCCTCTATGGCTAACAATATGAAGATTTATAAAAAAAAAAAAAGAAAGAATACAGATCTTATATAACTCATAGATTCTACTTCTTGCTATCTACCCCAAAACACAAGAACATTAAATTTAAAAGCTATATGCACATCTATGTTTATTGCAGTGCTTAGTATAACCCCTATGATGTAGAAACCACCCACATGCACAATGATAAATAAATGAGTAAAGAAATTGTGATTTATATACACAATGGAAAAATCTGCATCCATAAGAAAAAAATGGAATCAGTCAGATTTCAGTAACTTGGATGGAACTTGAAGGTATTATGTTGAGTGAATTAAGTCAGGAGAACGATATAACTAAGTGATACTACTCGTCTTTTATAGAAGAGAAAAATATCAGGAATATAGACATTAATAATTTATATCAAACTCTGAAAACTAGATTATAGAACTGAGAACACCAGATTCTTAGGAGAACAGGAGGAAAGATGAGGCGAATTGGAAGCAATTAAAAATTTAAAAGTAAGTTAGTAAATGAAGGCAGGGTGTACTTTAGTAGTATTGCAACAATAGTGTATTAATAACAATTTTTGCATTATAAACATGTTTATAATCTTGAAAATCAACAAATAAATCAAAATTATAAATAAATAAATAAAACTATAATGTTCTTTGGATTTGATGAAAGGAAATAGAAAATTAGGATCAGGGTTTTATTTTCTGATCATGCTCCGCTAACTGAAAATAAGTGGTTTCAGAATCTCTTTAATAGGAAGTTTATCAGGCTCCACATCACAAACCTATGTCTTTCTTCATCACATGATATAGTCTTCTTTTGTTTCTTTTACCAGTTTCCCACATTGCCTAGCCTATCTAATAAATCTTCGGTGTAAACGTTTTATAGAAGGGCCAAGATCAAATTAGTTCAGTGAACCTGACCTGGATATTATCTCTAGCACTATGTGACCTGAAGATAACTGAATGTGGTCCCTCGTCTCTGGAGCACCACCACTGGTCCCAGCATTACATCCTCAAAGCCTATCATTGAACCACAAGCCCAGGTTGAGGGTTGTTGGGAGTAATATATGGGCCCATGGATAAAGGAAGAGAGAAAAAGGAGAAGTTCAGTGATAAGCTAATTTGTAAAAATTAGTTTATTTTCCATAATTTTATTAAGTAATTGTCAGAAAGTTTAATAAACTCTTATTGATAATTGGCCTTTCTGATACTTCATTTGTTTCTGAACATTAGGTGATGTCAGCTGCACATTGGCATGTAAACTGGTGTGTTCCTCTTGGAATACCAGTTTTAAAGAGTCATGGAGTTATCCAGAAATTCAAATCACTGTTGCTGATACTGAGGCATTTGTGAAACATGGTTTTGGCTGCCAGATCTTCTGGAAGTACGAGAAAACTGGTGGAAGGTGCCTGCACTTACTCCAAAAAAGTCCTGGTGAAATTAGCCCAGATACCTGCATACCTGGAGTGCTAGTCAGATTGGTATCTCTGTAATGAGTTGTAGAGGAGTGGTGAAGCAGGACTATAGGTGAAGCAGCAATTGTGGCTCATAAGTGCAGCAGGCATGGCTTTGGCAAGGAAAGAACTTGGTCCACCTTCTATTACTTGTAATTAAATTAACTTTCTACTTCTTTTCATTTCACTGATAATAAATTAAGACATACAAGCATGAAAGATATATGTGCAGTAGAAACAATTAAAACAATTTGCTATTATACCAAAATAAAGTGCGTTATCTTAGTCATTATATAACAAATTAAATTAAGCCATTTTATTTCCTATTTTTAGTTTTGTTTTTGCACCATCCCCAATGGTATTCAGAAGCTACTCATAGCTCTTCTTCTTTGGGATCATCCCAGTAGAGTTTAGGGAGCCATCAGAGCTGGATATCAAAATTGGATCTCTTCCATACTAAACATCGACTTGGTCCATTGAGTCCATTGAGTTCATCCCTACCAGACCCAAACTAACCATCTTTAAATGAAAAAGGTTGGGACTGAAAAGATAATACAAATTGTCTACTTGTAAGCAGCCAGTGCAGGTTCAGTTTTAGCACCATATGGTCTCTATAACCCTGCCAGAAGTGATTCCCTCTGTGTAAAACCAGGAATAAGCCCTGAATATAGCCATGTGTTACTCCCAAACCAAAAGTAAATAAACAAAAATAAAATAATGTAAAAACTATGTGCCACTCACAGTAGTGAATTATAAACTAATAAAAGTTGTGAAAATATAGACCATAAAGAATCTTTTGTTTATATATGATTTTGGAAATAGATTGAAAGTCAAGAAAGTTAGGGCTCAATTATCAATGTTTTGAAAAGTTTAAACAACAGTATGAAAGCTTTTTCTTTTAAAGCTTTTTTTTTTTCATTTTGGGCCACACCCTGTGACGCTCAGAGGTTACTCCTGGCTAACCACTCAGAAATCGCTCATGGCTTGGGGGACCATATGGTATGCTGGGGGCTAGAACAGAGGATGGTCCTGGGTCAGCCGCGTGCAAAGCAAATGCCCTACCGCTGCTCCATTGCTCCAGTCCAGATTTCTTTTAAAGATGTCTTATATTCTTTCATGAACTATTCCTTCCTTAGAGATAGAAATTTGATGCCATTCCAAAATGCTTAAATAAAATAGTCATATCATCCACTAACCGTGCTTATGTTATGTTCAGAAATTTTATAATCAAATTATACGTTGTGCCTATTATTTAACATGCCCCCCTTTTTCCTGAAAGTTTCCTTGCCTTGTTTACTCATTTCTTTTTTTTTTAATTATTTGGGGGTGGGAATTTGGGTTATACCTGGCAGCATTTAGGGATTACTCCTCGCTCTATGCTCAGAAATCATTCCTGGCAGGTTTGAGGGACAATATAGGATGCTGGGATTCGAACCACCGTCCTTCTGCATGCAAGACAAAAGCCTTACCTCCATGCCATCTCTCCTGCCCCACATTTTTTAAATATCTTTATTTAAGCACATAATTACAAACAAGTTTGTAGTTGGATTCCAGTCATAGAAAGAACACCCCCTTCACCAGTGCAACATTGCAACATTCCATCCACCAATGCCCTGCATCTCCCTCCTCCCCCACCCACTGCCTGTATTCGAGACGGCATTCTACTTCTCTCACTTATTAACATTGTCATGATGGTTGTTTGTGTAGTTATTTCTCTAACTGCATTCACCATTCTTTGTGGTAAGCTGGTCCTTCCAGCCCTCATCTCTATTGTATCTGGACATGATTACAATAATGTCTTTTATTTTTCTCAAAACTCATAGATGAGTAAGGCTATTCTGTGTCTATCTCTCTCCCTCTGACTTATTTCGCTCAGCATAATAGTTTTCATGTTCATCCATGTATAGGAAAATTTCATGACTTCATTTCTCCTGATGGCTGCATAATATTCCATTGCATATATGTGCCACAGTTTCTTTAGTCATTCATCTGTTGAAGGGCATCTTGACTGTTTCCAGATTCTGACTATTGTAAATAGCACTGCAATGAATATAGGTGTGAGGAAGGGATTTTTATATTGTATTGTTGTGTTTCTATATGCCTAGGAGTTGTATAGCTGGATCATATGGAAGCTCAATTTCCACTTTTTTTGAGGAACCTCCATGTTTTCCATAAACTGTCCCTTATTCTTCTACTACAAAGACCCATAATAAGCCTTTAGGGATCTTATGGATGCATTCCATAATAATATCTTTCAATGCCTTAATCTTTCTATACTTAAAATAACCTCTCAGCTCTAAACTGTCCCTTTTTCTTAAACCAGTTTCTCTGAAACATTTTGAAAGATCATCTTCACCTAAATTGCAAAGTAACTGAACATCTAAAATTTCCATTAAATTAAAAATAAAAGTCCCACCATGCCTCAGTGATATGACAATATATACAGCTATGGGATTTATTACAATTATATATAACTCATAACATTATAGTGTTTCAGTTCTACTTATCAAAATATGTTTATATATATATATATATATATCTCTTCCAAAGAAATATTTAGGGCCTGGAAAGATGGTACTGTAGGTATACTTAACTTACACGCATTCAACCAGTTTGGGTTTTTTTTTTGCATTTTAGCTGCTTTAAGTACTTTTTTTGTCTTTTTTATTGTGACTGAAGTTCATTACACAGAATTATTTACAATACATAGTGACAATGAATGAAGAGCATTCCCACCACCAATGTTGTCCTCCCTCCACTCCTGTTCCCAGCATGTCTCCCACATCTCCCTCCTTTATCCCCCAGAATCCTAGTGCAACTGGTCTCCACATTACAGCTTGTTATAGGTTGGGTATCTATTCTGTTTGGTGTTCCAGTATGGTCATTTTTAATTTCCACTACATGTTCATATGACTGGTCCTGGTTTCATTCTTTTCTCCTCTCAATTTATGAGGCTATTTTGTTGGAGATAAAAAGGTTAAGGAAAAGAGGAGAAAAAATTTGGTATCAACTACTAAAAAAGAAAAAAAGAAAAAAATCACCGAATAGTATCCACAAAAGTGGAAAAGAAAGAAAAAAGTGGAAGAAAAAAGAGAAGGAAAATAATATCAAAAAGCAAATAAAAAATAAAACAAAACAAAACCAGAAAAGTGCTGCAGTGGCAGGGTTTATGTTACCCCACCCCACCCCACCCCCTTTTTTTTTTTTTTTTTGTATAGGCACAGTAAGTATTGGGGAAGGAAGGAAATTTTCGTGGCCTAAGAGATTCAGGGTTTCTCCACTCTTGAAGCATATTGTCATGGGAACAACCACTGGCTCCATACCTTCTCATTGCCGTATCCCAGGGGTTTTTTGTTTGTTTGTTTGTTTGG
>PVKC010038062.1:0-12838 GCA_004027635.1 Crocidura indochinensis
GCGCCAAAGGCTGCTTCGCAGATGCGCTCCGGGAGATGCTCCCTCCCCGGTGCGGACCAAGCAGTCTCCCCCCCCCACCCCAACCCAGCAAGCTGCAAGGAGATTGAGGGAGGTGGGGGCTCTCAAATGTCATGCAAATAAACAAAACCCAGGTCAGCCCACCCCCGGTGCCCAATGCCCAGCCGGGTGTACCTGCTTCGGGGAGATCTGAGCCATGCCCGCTCTTCCTCTGCGGGTGCTGCGCGCTGCGTCCTGTTGTCGCTCTGGAACTCGCACCCGGCCAGCCAGCGGAGCGCCCTCAGCTCCCCATCCCGCAGCGGGGCGGGCACGTCTCCGTGTCCCTGGGCAACGGCCCCCCCAGGAGGCTCCTCGGCGACAAAAGGGGTCCCCCACCCCGCGCTCACGGCCCCGCTGCCGGGAGGAAATCCATTCCCCGCACGACGCTGCTGCTGCGAGGAAAGGCGAGCTCTCGTGGCTGTGCGCGCTCACAAAGGACGCCCGGCGGTGCCCACAGCGCCCCCTCGAGCGGGACCGATGCCCGACGCCCGCCGGCCCGCCTGCCTGCCCCGAAGGCCGCGGTGCTGCAGTGCCCCCGCCCGCCCGCACTGCCGCAGTCCTGCTGTCCGAGGAAGATGAGCCAGCCAGGAAAGGTGCGGGCCCCTGCATGCCCACCACCTCCCTGGCACTGCTTAAGCAACCTTCTTCCCCTTGGCATGCTGGACTTTTTGGTCTTGGAAAAGCTGTCTCTGTTAGTGGTCTGAATAGCTGAATAGTCTTGATGCTGTCTGTGGCAAACTGCCCCCAAGGATCCTGGTCCTAATTCTGACTTCTTCAACAAGGGCAAAAATGGTCAGTGATCTCCCCATACTCCAGGGTTCTGGGGCCAGCTCCCTCCCCAGTCTCACAATTTCGTCCTCTCACCAAAGGGGGAAAGTGTGGATGGAGTGTGTGGGGACCACAGTGGACCAGCAGGATGACCTTGCCGGGTCATTTATCCTCCCTTGCTGTGACCTTTCTCTGTGTACAACAGCAGTGCTCAAGGCCCTTCCTGCTTCTGATACCTTCACGGAGCTTGTCATCCACCGGGTCCACAATGAGGATGAGGTCAGAGGTCACAGTGAGAGTCTGGGACTTTAGGTACCCATAAGTAATCTCCATCAGCTCAACTCGCCAAAGTTCTCCTAAATCAGTGCTCACTCTCAGTGCCTTTTAAAATGAAATTTCAGCTACTGGACAGTCCAAGGGGTGAGGCTTTTGCCTTGTGTTCTGCCCATCCCAGTTCCCAGCACCACATATGAAATCCTCAGCACCACATACGGTGCCCAATGCACAGCCAGGGGTCACTCCTGAGTGGAGAGAAAGATGGGACTCCTGAGCACAGCTGAGTTTGATCTCATCCCACCACCTCCCAGAGAGAAACTGCAAGGAAACTACAGCTTCCAGAAAAGACCTTTGTCACTGCTCCCCAATCAGCTTAGGATTCTTGGTTCCTTATAGGGCTTGTAGTACCACTGCCCTTGGACATCCCATTAAAAAAAAAACTCACAGGACCCCACTGCAATGGTGTTGATGAGCCAGAATCTCTCTGTAGGTAGCCCAGGAATCCATATTTTATTTTGTGTGTGTGTGGTTTTTTTGGATCACACCCCGTGGCACTTAGGAGTGACTCCTGGCTCTGAGCTCAGAAATCAGTCCTGGCAGACTTGAGAGACCATATGGGATGCCGGAATCGGACCACTGTTCGTCCTGGGTTGGCCCCATGCAAGACAAACACCCTACTGCTGTGCTATCATATTTTTTAAAGCTCCTTACCAAGTAATTCCTTTGCTCCCCTAACACTTGAGAAAGGCCACTTGAAAACCATTGCTCTTGTAGAGTAGAAAAGCCAAACCCTAAAGTCCACTGGCAACCATGGCATTTTAGGATCAAAGCAAAGGCTGCCATTCTGTTCTGTCCAACAAACTTTCCAGCACTTTGTCCCAACACCCTCCTTCACCATTTGGAGCTTCTTCAGTCCCCCTCCAAGTTCAGGAGGAGTCCTGAAACCCCTCCCTTACTTAGCCCTGACAGAAGCAGGACCAGGACACTGGTCAGCTATGTGTTTATTTATTGAGACACTTCAGGTGCCTGGGCACTGTTGGTGCCGAATTCGATGTGGAAATCTGGAACACCTTCTATAGAGCCCTGAAATTACAGATAGGCAGGTCTTGTTCCACAGAACCCAAAAAAGGAATAGAGAATTTTTGGTTAGTCTAGAAATAGAAGGTTTCATAAATTCCACCAATCATCTCTATCACTCAAAAGTTGCTCTTCCTGGTGTGTCATTCAGCTTTCTCAAACTAATAATAGCAAATGTTTTATTAACTCTTGTCACTGTTCTGAGGGTTTTCCATGCATTTTTTTATTCATCTAGCCTTCACCAGAACTCTAGGAGAGTCGTACTTTCATTATTCCATTTTAAAAATGAAGAAAAAGGCACAGAGAGATAGGCAACTTTCCTAAGGTTACAGGGCTAGAAGGTAGCAGTGCTAGGATTCGAATTCAAGCACTATGACTCCTGAGCTTGGGGAAATCTTAACCACTTTTCAGCACATTGCTTTCTTAGAGGAAACAACAACAAGCTGAAATTAGAATGCAGAACTGGTACTGATACTGAGAAGGTTAATAAGGCTAATTTTCTCTTTCCCTCAACGCCCCCCCCCCAAAAAAGTGATTCTGCTATTCTAGCCATCACCAAATCTAAAAATAAATTCATCATTTTCTCTCATAAGCACAGGATTTTATCATGCAATGTTATGTGTGTAGGAATTGTTCAAATGCCATATAGCAAATAAAACATCATCTCAATTTCTAACTTAATAGCCTAGATAAAATTTTAGTTGTAGTTCTCAACTCCCAGTTCACACTGAAATTGAAGAAAGGAAAAACCAGCTAGTTAGTTCCATAACCACATAGACTGGGGAGCAGGTCCTGCCCAATCAAGCCACCAACTGAGAGTAGAGCCCTCTTGGACATGTGGATTTCTGCTTGAAAGATACCTTGAAGCAATGTATAGCAATGGATTCAGTTATGCCATGCCTACTGCAGAAGCCCTGACCCATATGAATCATGAAGTAGTGTGTTGTTTCAGCTTGCTTGTTAGTGATACTCTGCTACCCAGTAGTCACCACTACAGTACTTTAATACAATTCAGGGTCAAACATACCAGCAACTACCCTAAAGTATGCTGGAGGTGTTGCTGGAACTGACACTCCAGGGTATTGGCCCTCTACCAATAGTCACTAGGATTTAATAGGCAGACGCCCAGCACCCTTATTCCTAAGCCTGGGGAGGACACCTCAAAAAATTCTGAGTCCAAGTCATTCATCTTGTTGTTGACCTGTGCATCTTTTATAGAATTGCTTTCCTTCCTTGCATCACTTACCCTCTCTAACTGGTGTTTCCTCTGCTTACCTCCAAAATAAACTACAAAGCCTGATCTATTTTTAGGGGACTCCAATTGAGGACAGGATAAAGAAGGAAACACAGTGCTTTCAGAGTAAGACCAGTGAGAAATGCTAAGACTATATCTGAAGAATCACTCTACCAATGAGGGACTTCACCAATGAGGGGCAACACTCCAGTTGCCCCATGTCTGAGGTCTACTGTGGAAAAACAGATCAGGAGTCTAGGCTTGGTGCTGTAGTTCAATCTCAGACACCACATGGATACAGAAAGACTCATTCCTGGGAACTCATTTTCTAGCTGTAAAGAAACAATGCTCCATAATGGCTGGAACTGTAGTTCCTAAATTTCTGTGTTGAACATCTAAGCCCCAGTATCTTGTAATGAGGCTGTATCTGGTGAGAGCCTTCAGAGATATGAAGTAAATTAATGAGATAATTAAGATATTTTAAAAATGAGTCCAAAAGGATAGACCTTAATCCAGAAGATTGGATTCTTCTAGTAAGAAGAAAGTAGAGCCAGATGAGCACAGAGAGATCATCTGAAGACACAAGGATCAGAACTACATATAGTCAGCCTCGGAGAGAGGCCTCAGAGAAGCCAGATGTGCAGACACCCTAAGCTCTTGGTCTCAGACAAAAATTCTATTGTATTGGGGCTGGATAGCATGGGGTAAGGCGTTTGCCTTGCATGCAGAAGGGTGGTGGTTCGAATCCCAGCATTCCATATGGTTCCCTGAGCCTGCTAGGAGCCATTTCTGAGCGTAGAGCCAGGAGTGACCCCTGAGTGCTGCCGGATGTGACCCAAAAACAAAAAATAAAATCTATTATACCAGTGCTTAGTGAAGCACAATTTGATGGCGATACCCTAGACTCCAGTTCTCACTTTTACATTAGCCTCCAAACTAAACTGCTGCAGATGGAAGTACTGAGAATTATTTAAGTCCCTCCAAGGACATCCCTAGTAGATTCAAATGTTAAGTGCATTAGTTCTTCCTGTTTTTTTTCCACAAGAATGTTTCAGAATAAAGGCCTTATGCTGGGGACAACTACTTTCCGAGTAGTTATTGGAGTTATTCCTGAGTTATTCCTTGAGACTGTGATAAAACTTTTAGAGTCCATTTTGATAGAGGTGCTCTCAGACAACAGATTTTTTTCCCCAAGACCATAACTCACTACCTAATGCAGTTTCAATCCACAGATGCCACTCACACTGATTCCAAGTACATTCTACATAATATGTGGACAATTTATATCAGTAACGGTTTTCTCATCCTTACCATGAGATCCATCCACCCTATACAATTTGATGCTCAAAGGCAACAAATTCTAATGCTGATAACCGGAAAAGTCTAAAAGTCACTGAAGAGATAGAGAAAGGGGAAAATGGAGGGAACATCCACCCTTCTGGTTCAACTTAGTTCCCCAGCCAGGAAATTGCTCTGAAAACAACTTGTCTCCTATTTCTACAGACCTATTCTGTGGTTAACTTTGTTTTCTTGCCAACAAATGAGTTACTTCTCTTCAAGTCTTCCTTCAGTTATCTTCCATTTCTATCATTAACACTAATGAAAACAGGGGTCCAAAGTTCAGTGAACAAACAATCCCCCTTGAAGGTAGAGGAAAGAAAAATACTGGGGGGGGAGGGGAAGAAAACTAGAAATACTGGGCTAAAGTCAGAGTAATATAACAGCAGGTAGGGTGTTTGCTTCGCACATAACAGACCCAGATTTGGCCCCAGGCATCCCATCTGGTCCCTGAGCCTGCCTAGAGTGATTTCTGAGCTCAGAACCAGGAGTAACCCCTGAGCACCACCAGGTGTGCCTCCCCTGCCAAAAAAAATAATAAAATAAAAACAAAACAAAAAAGAAAAGAAAAATACTGGGCCTAGACAATAGATGAGTGGCTAAAGAAACTATGGTACATATACACAATAGAATACTATGCAGCTGTCAGGAAAAATAAAGTCATGCAATTTTCCTCTACATGGATGGGCATGGAAAATATTATGCTAAGTGAAATGAGTCAGAGGAAGTGAAATAGCACTTCATCTGTGGTATTTAAGAAAAAGACACTGTGGTGGGGGGGTGAAAAAAAAACAAGACAGTATGGTAATAATATCCAGAGACAATAGAGGTGAGAGCCATAAGGACCAGCCCATGATATGAAGCTTGCCACAAAGATTGGTGAGTACTTTTAGAGAAATAACTACACCAACAACTATGTGACAATGGTAGTGAGAGAAATAGAATGCCTGTCTCGAAGTCAGGCAGGGGGTGGAGGAGGAGGAAGTTGGGGGGCATTGGTGGTGGGAATGCACTGGTGAAGCAGGATATACTTTTTAATAACTGAAACCCAACTACAAACCTATTTGTAACCCTGGTGCTTAAATATAAAAAATAAAAATACTGGGCCTTTTAAGTGTGTATTGTCCCTACAACACACATATATGGAAGGAAACTAGATATTGCTGTGGGTGAAACTTACCAAATCATATGCAGTCAGATGCTATCTCAGATTTGTTCAAGTAGCTCTACCACTTTCTAGCTTTGTTCCTTTTGTAATTCCTCTAAGAAAGGCGAATTTTGTGGGTCAACTTGATAATGTCACAGATAAAATCTATTGCACCAGTGCCCAGTGAAGTGCCACAAGTTGACAGAGAAGGCACCCCAGACAATAAATATTCTTGGTGTGACTAGAGCTAATTTGGACGAGACTAATTTGTAGGCTAAGATTGCCCACCCTAATGCAATTGATTTCATGTAATCATCTGAACACATGAACAGAATAGTGACCCTCCGAATAGTGCTTGAAACATCAATTCCTGAGTCTCAAGCTTCTCCACTTTTTGACTGAACTTGTGCCTTCAGTGTCCTGATTTGGACTTGACAGGAAACCCACCATTTTTGCTGGGTCTCCAGCTTGATGAATATGTAGAAACTTTTCAGGCTCCCTAAATTAGGGGTGGCAAACAAGTTCAACACAAAGAACCAAAATTTTAAACTGTGAGAGTCAGAGAGTCACACCACGCAGTGACCTGCCAAAACAAACACTCACAAAAAAGCATATAATTTTAACAGTAATATAGTAAACACATAAGAGGCAAAGAGTCGCATTCATTCTGGCCGGGAGTCGCATGCTGCTTGAGAGCGGCACGTTCGCCACCCCTGGCCTAACTATATATGCCAATTCCTTATGAGTCTGCTCACATATTATCTTTGTTCTGTTTCTGTGGAGAATCCTGACTAATACAGATTTTGTACTAAGAGCAATAAACTACAATAAAAAAATATTTTACAAATGTAGAAGGACTTCAAGTAAGTGGCCAGAAGATGGGTTTTGTTTTGAATGCTAGAAAAACCCTGGATTTCATGAAGGGATTGTTAGTAGAAATATGGGTATTAAAGGCAATTCTTTTGTGAAATAGAACTAAAGAGAAAACACCCATCTTCTTATAAATCCATAAATAATCATGACTAGAATGTTATTCGGGGGGGCTGGGCGGTGGCGCTGGAGGTAAGGTGCCTGCAGTAACCTAGGACGGACCGCGGTTCAATCCCCCAGTTCCCCATATGGTCCCCCGTGCCTGCCAGGAGTGACTTCTGAGCGAATAGCCAGGAGTAACCCCTGAGCGTCACCGGGTGTGGCCCAAAAACCAAAAAAAAAAAAAAAAAAAAGAATGTTATTCGGAACAAGATTGATAAATTCATTGTGGTGCTATCAGATAGAAATGAGGAGCAGATTAATGGAAACTGAAGGAAAGACAACTCTTATTATAAAGTGGCAAAGAATCCAGTTTCTGTTCTAGTTTTTCTGTCAAAGATAGAAGAGCAAAAAAATTGGATATCTGCAGAAATTTCTAAACAAAATATTGAAGGCATGACTTGTACCTTACTGTGTATAGTAAAACCTGAGATTCATTGAAAGGTAACTTTAAATAGAAAGGAGTTAGACCTTGGAAAATACTGAAGATTCTCAGCCTATTCATATGAAAAAATTAAAAATGTATTTATCCTGAAGAAAGTTTGAGAAGGGCATAGCCAAGCAACCTTTTGATAGACTGGGTTATGACTCATAGGCTTAATTAGCCATCCCAAAAGAGACCAAGAATAGAAATAAGAGATGGGTTATACCAGCAAAGACACTGCTCTTTTGAATAGAAAAATGAAGGGAACTATGAAGGCTGACATCTTGGATCGATATAGAACCAGACCACAGAACTACTCGGTTATAATATACATTATTCTTTTAGGAAAAGGATGATTCACAAGTCTTTTCAGAAATCCTTAATGCTTCCATTCCCAGCACAGGCCTGGCTCAGAGGGCAAATCCGATCGCTTCTAGTTTCAGAACGAGGAACTGGCTGGTGATACTGCCTACCCCATTAGGCCTAATAAATGAAACACTGAGTCCAGCAGAATGATTCTGAAAGCTTCAGGCTGCTAGGTTTGGGGCTTGCTTAGGACCCT
Organism: Crocidura indochinensis; assembly: GCA_004027635.1. NCBI lineage: Eukaryota > Metazoa > Chordata > Mammalia > Eulipotyphla > Soricidae > Crocidura > Crocidura indochinensis. The sequence continues at coordinate 7,913 of PVKC010038062.1, forward strand.
CATCACGTTATCCCTTTCTTCTATTTTAAAACAAGGACATCTCTCCTAGCTATTTGTCACTTTATTGGGGAAGTATATAACTCATCTAGGTTCATTGGTTCATAGTTGGAGAATAATTTCCCCACAGAATGACTCATACCTCATGTCTCAACCATATGTGATATAGAAATTTAGATGAGCCTCTGAAGTTCAAACTTTAGAACATATTCTGATATAAGACTTTGTGGGCTGCTGGGACAGAATGAGTGCATTTTGAATGTGACTGGAACATGAACTGGGAGAGACACGGGGGAAAGATGTTACCAACAATATCATCTGCCGAAAGATATTAAATCATAAGCCCCAATATGACTGTATTTGAAGAGAGCTTTTTTGGTGGGGAGGAGGGTTTGGGTTTTTAGATCACACCCAGCAGCACTCAGGGGTTACTCCTGGCTCTATGCTTAGAAATCACTCCTGGCAAGCTCGGGGGCCATATTAGATGCCAGGAGTCAAACCACCATCCTTCTGCATGAAAGGCAAACGCCTTACCTCCATGCTATCTCTCCTTCTCCATGAAGAAAGAGCTTTTAAGGAGGTAACTATCCAAACTAACTGACCACAAACCACTAGCCCTGAGGAACATATTTGGCAGGCCTCAAAAGAAAAAAATAAAGGGTATCTCATTTTCCATATTTTATCTACTTTACATATTCGACAAACATGGGACCAATGATCTGGCTATATTTTAAACTATTTCCTTGGTTTACCTTTTTATTCTTGTTTGACTTAATTACAATAGCTTGGAGTGTGGGTACCATACCAGTCTTTGAGGGACCAGGCAGAGTCAGAAATCAAACTTCTTATATCGAAAGAATGAGTTTATCCCCTTGAGACATTTCTTTGGTCCGGCTTCATTACAAATAAATACCCCTTTATAGAGAGCCTCCAAATTTTATAGTAATGTAACTCCATTTTGTACCTGTTAGTTTCATATGTTCATATGTTTCATAGTTATCCTCTGTTTAGGTAGTTTTAGAATCAACCTGTCAATTTCTAAATTTCTAAAAGAAACTTTGTTAATATTAATAATATTGCAGTGGATCTGGATCAGCATTTTTCTACCACTGTACCACAGCACACTAGTGTGCCATGGAATATTATCGGGTGTGCCAAGGGAAAAATTCTAATTTCATCTGTAACATGTGGCTTCGCTTCACAAATAGACCAATCATTATAAAATATTTAATTATTTCATAATAAAGTATTATAAAATAATATCTTTTGTGTCTGATTCCTATTCAAGAGAATTCCTTTATATATAGTCAATATAGTCACAGAGTTAAAATTTTTTGACATTTTCTAATGGTGGTATGCCTCGTGATTTTTTTTTATGGAAAAAAGTGTGCCTTTGCACAAAAAGGTTGAAAAACACAGATCTAGATCAACTATTATCCAAGTGAATTTTGAAATTCATGAACAGGTTTGCCTTTTACATATTCATCTCTTTATGATAGAAAAAAATCTTTCAAATTCTTGTCTACTGAGGCTGAGAGATGGTAAACAGGTCATGTGTTTGCCTTCCAGTGCCTATGAAGGAGCCTATTAAGTTTATTTATATGTATTTGGTGTTGGTTATACTACAATAAGCCTTATTGTTAATTTTGTTATCTTCCAAGGAAAAAAAGTGAGGGCTTAAAGTCCTGAAGGCTTTTGTTTTTGTTTTTGTTCTTTTGGGGTCATACCCGGCAGCGCTCAGGGGTTACTCCTGGATCTTCACTCAGAAATTGCTCTGGCAGGCTCGGGGACCATATGGGAAGCCGGGATTCAAACCACCGACCTTCTGAATGCAACGCAAACGCCTTACAGCCATGCTATCTCTTCGGCCCCTGCTATTTCTTTAATGTAAGAAATTAAAAATAAAGAGTTCAGGGAAAGCAATGACAGGCAACTCCATGTAAAGGGCAGGTATTAGACTTTGAGTTATCACAGATTCTTTTCTTATTTTTTTCTTTTTTCCACAGAAATTTATTAAAGCACCATAATTTACAAAGAGTTTCATAGTTGTATTTTAGACATACAATGTTCTAGCAACAATCCCATCACTAGTATCAACTTCCCTTCCCCAGTGTTTCAGGTTTCTTCTCTTACCCTCCCCATTCCCAGCCTGCCATCTTGGCAAACACCTTTTTCATAATAATGTTTAGTTATCATTATTTCAGTGTTGTTGACTCTGTGGACTGGATATTTAGCTCTGTCCTTCCTTAAGACCACTGATGCACCTGAATTCCCTGGACCTCTGGACCCTGTGAAATTCCAAAACATTCAAGACTGTATTTATTTGCCTCTAGACAGTAGTCTTTGGCTGGTCTTTGTCACTTTTCATACTTTTGGAATGCTGAAACAGAGAAGAGAGTCCATTATAAATGGCTAAACATACAATAAAAGCAAACATGTTTTTAAATTCATTTCATTAGTAATAAAAGATCATTAATTTTAAAGATCCCAATATTTTTACAGAGGAGAGTTCTATCATTTTATTAGATTTCTATTCCATTGTTGCAAGGATGGGATAAACAATCAGCCCTCTTATACAGCTTATATAGATAGAGACATAGAGGTACTACCAGAAACTCTCACTCGACTCAATTGTAGAACTTAGCTTAAGAGCAGGATTAGGAGCACATACCAGATTAGTATTTTGTCCTAATTGTGCTCACACAATACAGTGAAACTACCTGCATGATTGGCTCAGCGTATGGTACTTATGGAAAACTGATGTATGTCCCTTGTCCTGCTCCACTTTGGTGTCATTATGGTATATCCAAGGACATATACACAAATAGAGCTAGGGATCACACCAAGAATATTCTCCCTTTCTTACTGCCACAGAACTCTTTCTCTCTTCAAGCATGTCTCATCTTCACCAGAATCTCCCTTGAATGTTGGATGGCCCCTTCCCTGCATTGCTGCAGGCCTGTAAACAACACAGAGGCAGAACCCTTCCCAGCTTAGAAATAACCTGTTCAACGGACTCCAGGCTCTCACCTTCCCAAAGTTCCAGAGAACCATCTTCATTTGTATGATCACAGTCCCAACCCCTAAACTCCCAACATTTAGAAAACAGAATTAGATCAGGTCTTCCTTCTGAGCTCCAATGCTCTGAGTCCAGGGCTAAAGAGTTACATATCCAACTGGTGCTTCAAAAGGGAGCTTGGCTATTCTCTATAGACCCAAAGGAGTGGTTACCCTGAAAGGGTATTTCGTTTTGTCATGGATGTTACTGTGGGCTGAGCTATGTACCCTCCACACTCCCAAATTTTTTTGTTTTTGTTTTTTTTGTTTTTTGGGTCACACGCGGCAGTGCTCAGGGGTTACTCCTGGCTCCACGCTCAGAAATCGCTCCTGGCAGCTCAGGGGATCATATGGGATGCCAGGATTCGAACCAATGACCTTCTGCATGAAAGGCAAATGCCTTACCTCCATGCTATCTCTCTGGCCCCCACACTCCCAAATTTATATGTTGAAAATCTAATTCCTGGTAACTGCATTTAGAGATAATCTCTTAAAGTAACCTCTCAAAAGGCCCTAAATTAAAATGGGGTTATAAACACAGGTAGCACCAATCTTGGTGTCCTTTCACAAGAGTACGTTTGGATACACACTCAGCCATCAGGGGCATACATACAGGGGGAAGATCATCTGTAAGTCAAAGAGAGAGGAAACAGAAGAAACCAAGTCTACCAATACCTTGATCCTAGACTTCAGCCTCCAAAAATGTCAGACAAATATGTTCAAGAAACTTGGGCTGTATATTCGTTACACAATCCTAAACAAACTAATACAAGTACTAATGACCAACAGAGGTGAGAAGAACTAATGTGGGCAGCACAGAAATCGAAAACAGGACACCAAAAATCCATAGAAGTATGAGATGTTCAAGCTCAGAACATCTTCTGCCAGAAAGAAGTAATCAAAAATAATGGTGACAAGACAATGGAAAGGAATCTATCTGAAGTTGATTTCATTGCCCTAATGAGAACAATCTGAGGGAGCCGGAGAGATAGCATGGAGGTAGGGCGTTTGCCTTGCATGCAGAAGAGATGGTGGTTCGAATCCTGGCATCCCGTATGTCCCCCGAACTGCCAGGAGCGATTTCTGAACATAGAGCCAGGAGTAACTCCTGAGTGTAGCTGGGTGTGACCCAAAAACAAAAAACAAACAAACAAACAAAAACCAGAACAATTTGAGTAATAAAATATGGTGCCAGAGCAATAGCACAGTAGTAGGATGTTTGCCTTGCACTCGGCCAATGGGATGGACTTGGGTTAGATCCCCAGCATTCCATATGGTCTTCCTGAGCCTGCCAGGAGTGATTTCTGAGTGCAGAGCTAGGAGAAACCTCTGAGCACCACGAGGGGTGAATTAAATATTTAAAAAAAAACAATATAAAATATATAAACAAGCAAAATGACAGGAATGTATTATATCCATCCTATTCACTAACACCCAGTAATTAAAAGGAAGAACTCTTATTACAGCTCATATCAACTGAAGGGCTTTGTGCTAAGTGCAAGTGAGTCTGTAAAAGTTGTAATGCTATAGTACTTTTTACATTCTCAAAATGATAAATTGAAGAGCTGGAAAACAGGCTAGTGGTCACCAAGGTTAGAGAGCATAAATGAGTGGTGCACTGGGTAGGATTCATAAGGAAAAGGAGAGCTTCTTGGTGCTTGAACAGCATCTTGATTGCAATAGCAGTTTTAGTATCTATACTCATCATACAAAATGGAACTATAAACATTTGATCATTGTGGGACCAGAGAGATGGCATGGAGGTAGGTGTTTGCCTTGCATGCAGAAGGACAGTGGTTCGAATCCCAGCATCCCATATGGTTCCCCAAGCCTGCCAGGAGTGATTTCTTTTTTTTTTTTTTTTTTTTTTTG
>PVKC010038063.1:0-12819 GCA_004027635.1 Crocidura indochinensis
TTTTTTTTTTTTTTGGTTTTTGGGCCACACCGGCTATGCTCATGTGTTACTCCTGGCTGTCTGCTCAGAAATAGCTCCTGGCAGGCACGGGGGACCATATGGGACACCGGAATTCGAGTCAACCACCTTTGGTCCTGGATCAGCTGCTTGCAAGGCAAATGGCGCTGTGCTATCTCTCTGGGCCCTCCATTTCTTTTCTATGCCTATGCTATGTGCTAAAATTAGTGTTAAGTGGATCAACTGGTAGAAAACATTCTTTGTATATAGATCATGGAGCCACTCTCTGGCCCACATGCCCTCCCAGACTGCATAGCATAATCCCCACAAAAATAAGAAAATAAAAATGTAAGTAAAGGGGCCGGAGCAGTGGCACAGTGGTAGGGCATTTGCCTTCTACAGGGCTGACCTCAGATGGACTGCGGTTTGATCCCCCAGTGTTCCATATGGTCCCCCAGGCCAGGAGCAATTTCTGAGCACATAGCCAGGAGTAACCCTTGAGCACCACGGGGTATGGCCCCAAAACAAAACAAAAATCTAAGTAAAATGGGTCAAAGGGTATGGCTCATTTGTAAAGTACATATAGGAAACCTAAGCTTAATCCCTACCAATAGAGAAGAAAATATACATAACTTAACAAACAGTCAAATAGGCCTGTGGGGTTACTCAAAATTTAATGTTTTCCTGAATCTGGGAGTACGTTAGCACCAAGTTTGAAAAGGCTTGAGTCACCATGAGGAGTACACAATCATTAGTACTCAGTGGTAGTTGTAAATCAAGTTATAAAGGACCCTGAGGTGACTTGGGTTAAAGATAAAAAATGCCTGAAGAAACTTGTGAATCAAGATTAAGAAAGCCAAGGCAAAGTGAGGTTCAAATTTGCCTGTGTCTGACAGCTCTTAGTTCACTATGGTCATATAGAACTGAGCATGACTGGGAGGGTCTTTGTTGGTAGGAGGAGTGTTTTATTGCACTTTGTTTTATTATGATTTTATAAATTAAATACTTGTGGCTGAGCAAGTTTTTGAGCTTCATATATCCAATGATGGCTAGCAATAAATAGTATGTAATATTTGATAATGTATTATATGTGATGATATATCTGATAATGTAAAATATATATGGCACCATGATGAACAATGCTACTAATAATAGTATCCAGTAATGAAATCTGAACCCACTGCCAGTATCAGTGACCCAAGATTTCTTTCCACTCATGTCCTGCCTACTCCTAAATTATTTTTTGGATTTAATTATTAGAGTGTAGAACTGTATTTATGGCAGTGTTGGCTCTTATAGTTTATATATACTGTATATATACAGTTTATATACTGCATATATAATTTTATAACTATAACATATACTGAATATATACATTTATAATTATAATATACTGCATATATAGTTTTATAATATATACTTATATTATATATTATTAGTATATTTTATAATATATACTTTATATATTAAATATCATATAAATTATATATACAGTATATACAGTTTATACATAGTTTTTCTCTTTTTTTGGGGGGGTCACACCCGGCAGTGCTCAGGGGTTACTCCTGGCTCCATGCTCAGAAATTGCTCCTGGCAGGCACGGAGGACCATATGGGGCACCGGGATTCGAACCGATGACCTTTTGCATGAAAGGCAAACAACTTATCTCCATGCCCGGGCCCCTATACATAGTTTTTCATATATGTATATATATATGTATATATATATATATATATATATATATATATATATACAGTTACTTCACCTCCAAAATGCCTAAGTCAGCTACCCAGTTTCCTTATGTCACCACCATATGCCTCCTCCTTATAGTGTCCTCTTTCCTGAACATTCTTCTTTCTGTAGTCCAGGGCTAAGGATTTTCCCATATTCATATCTTCTATTTCCTTATAAGAGCTGCTCTATGTATAGCAAGTAAGTAAGAACATCAGATATTTGGCTTTCTTCCTCTTGCTTAATATGACCCCCTGAAAGACTGTTTTGAAGAGGAAGCTAGAAACTCAGTGGCGGAACAGGTACTTTGTAACTAGGCAGGACAATATCAAGCACTATGGCTATGCTTTTGGATGTTCACAGGTAATTTCTGACTCCAAGATTGTAACTTGCATCTTAATGAGTCAGATATCAAGTGTGAAGAGATTGAGTTTATAGTTTTGACTTAAACCAATTTATGTATCTTAAATCATGGTATGTATCTCTTAGTTCTTATTTAGATCTGCAATTAGCTTTTGATGGGTATAGCTTATCTTAGGAATTTTCCCTCTGGCTATTATGGAAATGAGAACCAATTATGCACAAGATTGTGAGACAAGGTCACCAGGATGATACCATCTTAGTCTTATAGCCATAGGAGCTATAAATATCTTATGCAACTGTATTCCATATAAATAATCAAATATTTATTTATATGAAGTTCAGTAACTTAAATGTTTTATGTTACTGTAAGGAGATGATCAGTAAAAGGGATAAGGAGCCAGGAGTCTGGCAAACAGTTTCTCCAACAATCGGGCAATTACCAATCAGCAGAAAGGACAGTCCTTTCCCCACCTCACACACACATGCCAACTACCATTCTGGAGTTGGCCATCATGTAGCAGGTTTCTGATAACTGACGTCTTCACCCTCACTATGGCTGACCAGGGGTCATAAGAGTCTCTGTTTCCTCATAGTTATATTTTAAAAATCAAGGCTACTCCTCAGAGATGCTCAGAGATCCATATGACACCAATGATTGAACTCAAAATATTGTACATGTGATAAATTAATCTAGATCTCTGAATGGCCAGCAAAAGAAATCAACTTGGTTGACTCAATTCTTGCCTAGGATTTTAAAATAAGTAAGGTACATATTTTATTCTAGAGAACTAAATTTTAGCTTCTATTTGTTATCATTGTATAACTTGCACAGAGATTGTAACTTTGGGGCTGGAGAAACAGGTTGCTTGCCTTGCATGTGACTGACCCAATATCTCATATGGCTCCCAGAAAACCACAAGGAGTGATTCCTGTGTTCAGGCACCACCAGAAGTGGCCAACAAATGAGAGAGAGAGAGGGAGAGAAAGAGAGAGTGAGAGAGAGAAAGAAATTCTGAAATGAAATAGTGAACAAATATAGTGATGTTACAAATAGTTTTAAATAAATAAGCAGTTGCTTGTTGTATGGGGAGCAAAGGGACATTTTACAGACCATAAAGCTGCCAATCCACAAATAAAATATCTGATGAGCTGTTGTTATTTTCAAGAATTTGGATAACCTTCAAAAGTTTATGAAGTCTGTGGCTCTGAGGAAAGAAATTAGTAGGCAAGCGATGAAGATGAAAAAGGGAATGTTTTTGAGTGTTGACATGTTGGCTATTTTTGGTTCCTAAAATTTACCAAGAATAATGGAAAGAATACCAAGGGCCTAAATTATCTCATGGTAAATGAGCTGATTTACTATCTGAAATTATCTGTATGCCTTCTTTTTATTGTTTTTATTTGGGGCCCATACCTGACAGTGCACAGAATTTACTTCTGAGTCTGTGCATAGATTACTCTAGTCAGGACTTGGAAGTCCAAATGCATGAAACTAAACTGTAGTGGCTACATCAAGGTAAATGTCCTACCCACTGTGCTATTGCTCTGGGAACCCCCACCCCAATTACCCATTTCTTAAATGAAAACAAATTACAATAGAACGAGTCAATTTTGAATGATAAAGTACAAGTTAAGCACCTTCTCTGCATACTGCCTGTCTAGGTTTAATTTCTGGCATAGAGTATCATATAGTATCTTGTTGGGCTTTTACATTATGATACCAACACAAGATAAAGTGTTTCAGAATACTTAATTAAGGGAAAATACATTTTCAAATACTTTATTTGAAGGGATCATAACCTATACGTGAAAAGCAAATAAAAATCTTTAGATATTAAAACATTATGCACATTAACACGAACACCCAAATTAAATATTAACAAACAGAATGAATAGCACATAAAAGCCAAAAGGAAGTATATTTTAGTAATGTAAAGATGATTTATAACTTAAAGAATGATATTAAAGTATGGAAATAGAGGAAGTCTGTTATCAAAAGTATTATTTAATAGTACTTGGAGTTGTGACTACCTAGCTTCCAGGATTTTGTGGTTCTATTGTAAGATTAATACACAAAAAACTAAAAACCAAAAAAAATGTAGATAATTAAACACATCCACAGAAATTTTCCTAGTTCCTTTTGGATGAAATTTAACATTAAAAAAAAAAACATTAGAAGATGAGGCAGGAGCAATAGCACAGCGGTAAGGTGTTTGCCTTGCACTCAGCCTACACACAACGGACCTGGTTCGAATCTCTGCATCCCATCTGGTCCCCGGAACCTGCTGGAGCGACTTCTGACACAGAGCCAGGAGTAACACCTGAGGCCTGCCGGGTGTGACCGAACACCCTCCCCCCAAATTAGAAAATGGAGTCCACTAATCAAGAATAAACAATAACCAAGAATAAACAGCTTAATTTTTTTATTCTTACTTGAAGGTGGCAGTTCCAAATCCATCTAAGTAGAAAAATAAGGCCTTCAACAACAAAGTTAATATTAATAAGAATCAATATTCAGTATATGTAGAAATGGGGGCTTAGAATTTGTCTCCCCACCAAGATGTTTAGTTTAGAATCTTTAAGAAGCTGAGGTTTTAGAAAGAATATTCTTACTTGATTATGGAAAACCAGTTTGTCCAAGAGCATTATCAGATAAGAAAATACCCCTGAAAAAGATACTTACTGGAAGCTTTCCCTCACTGAACCTTCAACTTTATCAAGTAGTTTGAAAAAAGATTAGGAAGACTTCAAATAATCCCCTGATTAAGTAACAACCACAAAACAGTGCTTTATATTTTTATGGCACTAGACAGTTTTCAAAGTACTTCACATTCATTAGCTTCTTGTGGATAATAAAGCAATCCCATAGGGAAACAATAACACTCATAAAATCAAAAAATCCAAGTCTTCAGGTGCATGCTATGACGTTGGGCCCTGGAAATTCTGACAAAAAATAACATTGAGAGATGAGAAATGACAGCAACAGGACTGGATTAAAGCCGTTTTAAAACCGGTCTATTGCACACTAGGGTATAAAGGAAGAGAGGTCACCTGGGTTCATTGAAGAGTTCAGAAGAAATTTTAGCAGATATTTCTCTACTGAGAAGATGAGATTACTTCAGGAAAGAAACCTGAACTACCCAGATCAGAACTGAATTAGCATAGTGCTTAAAGCAACGAGTAGGAAAAGAAAAGAAACGAAAAAATACCCTGGGATTTATGAAGGTTTTTTTTCTTCTAAGAATTTTAATAGAATCATTTGATAGTTTTGTTATATTTTTAATTGTGATTTTCATAATATTAAGTAGAGTATAATAATATTTTTCCATTATCTGTATATGCAGATTTGGGAGAGTTTAAACAAAAGCTGTAAGTGTTAAAAAGTTCAGTGGCAGGGCCCCAGGAGATAGCATGGAGGGAAGGCGTTTGCCTTTCATGCAAAAGGTCATCGGTTCGAATCCTGGTGCCCCATATGGTCCCCCGTGCCTGCCAGGAGCAATTTCTGAGCATGGAGCCAGGAGTAACCCCTGAGCACTGCCGGGTGTGACTCAAAAACCAAAAAAATAAAATAAAATAAAATAAAAGTTCAGTGGCATAAGTCTATTTGTGTGTCCCAGTCAAATTTACAAAGGTTTTCCTTTCTAAACAGATGTGATATGAAGAAAATTAGTATTTTCATTGAGCGAATAAAATGTGAGCATTATACAGTGAAATCTGAGTAGAGAGTTGAATAAGAAATCACAAAATTATTGAATTAGAGAATTTAGACATTATGATAAAGAACAGTAATTTATTATATGTAACTAGTAAGCTCCCAGCACAGTGAAAAATAAACATAGACAGTATAGACCCATTACTCTGTGTTTTGTTCACTACAATTTTAGGGTTACTTGCTTTTTCTTTTTAACCACATTGTCCCCTATTTAGCATTTCAAGCAAGTTACCAAGTAGTTATTTTATTTGAAAAGAGTCCAGTTAATCATAAATAAAATAAAACCAATTTTGATAGAAAAAATGTACAAAAATGGCAACTCAGTGAAAGGGTGACTTTCATATCTCTCAGCACAAGGTCAAGGTCAGAAGTTTTAAAGTCTTACTTCAGAAGGGATATCTTCAAGGGTTTACAAAAGACCTTGGTTTTCTGAAACCACTCAGATTTTTACATTTTGTATTATTTGATGAAGTAGTTCATTGTTCTTTTGGCAGCCTTGGCTGTAATCTAGCTTTAAGCATGAACAGTCAAGGCTCCAGTCAAGCCTAGTGATTAAAGTTACATCAGCTCTTTAAAAAAAAAAGTCATGATCACTTTGTCAAAGTTAGAATCAGATGAAATTTTAAGAATAAATAGTAACCTGACATACAGATTAAAATTGAAGTTTCAACATAGTCAAAAGATGCTAATAATATTAGTTTATTGTGGCTGTTTCATCAGTATTGTCCATTATTTTTTTGGGAGTGTTTTCTTATGAAAAAGAGAGAGAGGAGAGAGAGAGAGAGACAGACAGAGAGAGAGAGACAGAGACAGAGACAGAGAGACAGAGACAGAGATCAGCTCCTCAACAAAGAGGAGGCAGGAAAGAGAGTCGTATTGTCCATTTAACTCTAATTATTAAGCTATTGAAAAAGAGTTCAGGGGCCGGAGAGACAGCTTGGAAGTAAGGCATTTGCCTATCATGCAGAAGGTATTGGTTCAAATCCCGGCAACCCATATGGTCCCCTGAGCCTGCCAGGAGCAATTTCTGAGCATAGAGCCAGGAGTAACCCCTAAGCACTTCCGGGTGTGACCCAAAAACCAAAAAAAGAAAAGAAAAAAAAAAAGGAAAAGAGTTTAGAGAACCAGGTTTCAGAGAAAGGACTAGCTTACCATCTCAACACCTTTAAAAATTACTTGAATCTAGGGGCCCGGGAGATAGCATGGAGGTAAGGCGTTTGCCTTTCATGCAAAAGGTCATCAGTTCGAATCCCGGTGCCCCATATGGTCTCCCGTGTCTGCCAGGAGCAATTTCTGAGCATGGAGCCAGGAGTAACCCCTGAGCACTGCCGGGTGTGACCCAAAAACCAAAAAAAAAAAAAAAAAAAAAAAATTACTTGAATCTAGTGCACTACTGAAATAGTGTAGTAGACCTTCCTGAAAATGTGAATGTAATTCTGTTTTGTGAATGCCCTTCTGGTATTTGCTCACTTAATTCTTTGCAAATAATTACTTGTACAATTCCTTATTGAAGTCTTCTCTCAAAATCCTTCCTTACAACTTTTTGAAAACAGTCTTGTTCACTTTCCATTTGTACCCACTTGTAATTTTTCTTTTCTTACTATCATTTTATACAGAGCTAAATATTAGTTTTATAAATGTAGTCATTTTATTTTGTGTACATTGCTGCTAAAATATTCATGATGACAAGATATGATGTTTTTTTTGTTCTTTTTTATTTGTTTTTGTTTTTTAAGTCACACCCAGAAATGCTCAGGGATTACTCCTGGTTCTACGATCAGAAATCACTCCTGGAAGGCTCGGGGGACCATATGGGATGCCAAGATTTGAACCACCATTCTTCTGCATGCAAGGCAAATGCCCTACCTCCATGTTATTTCTCCGGCCCCAAGATGTGATGTTTTGTTCACTATTTTACCCCAAGTATTAGATTATTGTCTGACAATAAAATACACATTGAAAGAAGAGAAATAAAAAAGGGAAGCAAACAATATAAGGAGAGATGACAAAAAACAGCCACTTCGGGCCCAGAAATATAGCACAGCGGTGTTTGCCTTGCAAGCAGTGATCCAGGACCTAAGGTGGTTGGTTGGTTCAAATCCCGTGTCCCATATGGTCCCCCGTGCCTGCCAGGAGCAATTTCTGAGCAGATAGCCAGGAGTAACCCCTGAGCACTGCCGGGTGTGACCCAAAAACCAAAACCAAAGCAAAAACAAAACAAAACAAAAAACAAACAATAACAAAAAAAAAAACCAGCCACTTCGTCAAATATGGTTTAGATGCCCAATAGGAAAATGAAAAGTGCTTATCACTTTTCATAAAGAAAATGCAAATCAAAACAACAATAAGATTTCACCTCACACCAGTGAGATTGGCATACATTAATAAAATAAAAATACACACAAGCCTTTTCCCAAATGTAACTAAAGATAAATAATAACAAATCAAGTTATAGGAAACATTTTTTATTTCAAATATTTTTCCTTTACTAAAAGAGAAATATTTTATTTTAAAAAATAAAATAGTGGAGGCCGGGCTGTGGCGCTGGAGATAAGGTGCCTGCGCTAACCTAGGACGGACCGCGGTTTGATCCCCCAGTTCCCATATGGTCCCCCATGCCTGCCAGGAGCAACTTCTGAGCGAATAGCCAGGAGTAACCTCTGAGCGTCACTGGGTGTGGCCCAAAAACCAAAAAAAAAAAAAAATTAAAAAAAAAATAGTGAGGGCCAGAGCAATAGCACAGCAGTAGGGCATTTGCCATGCACGTTGGTAACCCAGGACAGACCTGGGTTCTATCCCCAGCATCCCATATGGTCTCCTGAGCCAGGAGTGATTTCTGAGCACATAACCAGGAGTAACCCCGAACATCACAGGTGTAGCCCAAACACCAAAACAAAACAAAACAACGACAACAACAAATGCTAAACAACAACAACAACAACAACAAAACCATAGTGAGCCAGAGTGATAGTACAGTGAGTAAGGTACCTTTCATTCAGTCTACTGGGGTTCAATCCCTAGCATCCCATATGATTCCCCAAGCCTGCCAGGAGTAATTTCTGAGCACAGAGTCAGAAGTAACCCCTGAGCACCAGTGGCTGTGTCTACCCAATGCATATATAACATAATGCATATATAACATAGTATGAGTGTCTGGAGAGACAGTACAGCAGGGAAGGTACTTGTCTTGCACGTGACTGACCTGGGTTTAATCTCCAGTATCCCATATGGTCCTCTAGCACTACCAAGAGTGATTCCTGAGTGCAGAGTTTAGGAATACACCCTGAGCATTTCTGGGTGTGGCCCAAAAACCAAATAAATAAATAAATAAATAAATAAAAATAACATATTCCGGGCCTGGGAGATAGCATGGAGGTAAGGCGTTTGCCTTTCATGCAAAAGGTCATCGGTTCAAATCCCGGTGCCCCATATGGCCCCCCGTGCCTGCCAGGAGCAATTTCTGAGCATGGAGCCAGGAGTAACTCCTGAGCACTGCCGGGTGTGACCCAAAAACCGAAAAAAAAAAAAAAAAAAAAGACAAACCTGGGGCCAGAGTGATAACACAGCAGGGAAGGTGTTTGCCTTGCACATGGCTGACCTGGGTTCAATCCTAGATATTCATTATTGTCTCCGAACCTGCTAGGAGTATTCCTAAGTGCAGAGCCAGGAGTAATCCCTAAGTGCCTCCAGGTATGGTGTCTAAACAAAACAAAACAAAAATAATAAAGGACAAACCTAAACACCTAAATATATTTTTTAATTTTTAAAATATATTTTTAAATATTTTAAACATACTTAAAATTTTTAAAGACTTTAAAAGTTTTGGGGACAGCTTTATATCTAGAAAATATTTCTGTATTAGAAATTAGAAATAAGAAAATTATCATAAAATAAGCATACCACATGATAATGTAATACATTTCTTTTGAGGCCAATACATAAAGATAAATATTCTGGCATTGTTTAATAACTTAATAGGTCTGTTTTCTGACTGCATAGAGAGAAGTAACTACATTCTTTTATGTGCCTCTACAGAAAACTTGTTGCAAAATGTCGTATTCATTGAAATATATGGAGAAATTTCATCATTGTATGCTATTCCCTGGACCCTGGCCAGCAGGATGGTCGAGGGTTGCAGAGTAATTATTCATGAGTTCACGCAGGGGATATGACCTGTAAGATAAAAGAGGGCTGAGAAGAGAAAGAACTCATGGCGAATTTCCAATCATGAGCCAAGTTTATTTTGAGGAGTGAGCATATATAGTGTGAGTGAACAAAGGGGGTTTAGGGGTGGTAATTTTCACACAGGGTCTCTTTTCCAGTGATAACTTCAATAATAATATTGCAGTAAAGGTTGACCAGATAAGGCATAGCAGCTGTTTTCACAGGAAGAATCTAATGTATAGCCCAAGGTATCTGCACCTGGCTTTACTGGTTTATGCCCTCTATTCTTTAAGTCCAGGGAAAAGACGTCAGCAGCTACAATATGCTATAAGCAGTTTTTAGCACAGGTATCTGGGCCTCCATTCTATGTAAAAAGGGGCTTCCAACAATGGCTTCCAACAATTGTATATATAAAAGTGGTTGGAAAGGTGATTTTTAAGTCTTCATTTGTTCATAACTGCAGAATTACAAAGTAGCATTTTACTAACTATAGTTGAATATCATGACCAAGAAGTCATCAATTGATTGATTCTCATAGATTACTTTGGGTTTCATAAGCATTACATATTTTCATTTGTGTATATGAATCTATTTAGTTCTGTGTGATTTTATCATATGTCCACACTCTTGTGACAAATACTAAATCAAAATACAGAATAGTCTCATCATACTTGCAGGGTTTCCTGAAAACATTTACAAACGTTGCCATTTTCCAATTTCTTCACCTTCTAACATATATATGCATAATATATACTATATGATACATATATTGCTTTTACATTGTAAAGATTTGTATTGTTTAAACTGTTACTTGATTCTTTTTTTTTTTTTTTTTTTTGGTTTTTGGGTCACACCCGGTGACGCTCAGGGGTTACTCCTGGCTATTCCCTCAGAAGTCGCTCCTGGCAGGCACAGGGGACCATATGGGGAACCGGGGAATCGAACCGCGGTCCGTCCTAGGTTAGCACAGGCACCTTATCTCCAGCGCCACCGCCCGGCCCCGTTACTTGATTCTTATAGCCATTTAGCATTAGCTTTATATTTAACTTGTTTTAGTATTCAAGACTCATTACCATTCTTGCTATAGTTTCTCTCTTTCATTTTTTGCACAATTGCTATCTCCTAGAACACTTTTCTTTTCTTCTTTTTTTGTTTTGTTTTTGTTTTTGTTTTTGCGCCACACCCGGTAATGCTCAGGGGTTACTCCTGGCTATGAGTTCAGAAGTCGCTCTTGACTTGCGTGGCCATATGGGACGCAGGGGGATCGAACTGCGTTCTGTCCTAGGCTAGCTCTGGCAAGCAGAGACACCTTACCTCTAGCGCCACTGCGCTGGCCCCCTAGAACACTTTTCTTTTTTCTTTTTTGGTTTTTGGGCCACACCCAGTGATGCTCAGGGGTTACTCCTGGCTATGCGCTCAGAAGTCGCTCCTGGCTTGGGGGACCATATGGGAAACCAGGGGATCGAACCGTGGTCCGTCCTAGGCTAGCGCAGGCAAGGCAGGCACCTTACCTCCAGCACCACCGCCCGCCCCCCCTAGAACATTTTCAAGGAAAATTTTTATGTGCTATTCTTCTCAGTGTTTTTATTTTGTTTTATTTTGTCTTGTTTGTTTGGTTTTGGTTTTCAGTCCACACCCAGTGATGCTCAGGAGTTACTCCTGGCTATGCACTCAGGAATCGCTCCTGGCTTGGGGGACCATATGAGATGCTGGGGGGTCGAACCATGGTCTGCCCTAGGCTAGCAATGGCAACGCAGACACCTTATCGCTTGTGCCACTGCTCCGACTCCTATTCTGGTGTGGGTTTTTTGTGTGTGTGTGTGCTGTAGACAGTTAATTGTTCTTGAAAGAAAGAAAGAACCAATGAAATAACATCTTTTGAGCTTATTTCTTATTTTCTTAAGGCAAAAATGGCCAATAAGTTTTCTTGTTTTGATGGCGTGTATACTCATTGAATTCATTTGGTTTCAAGCTCATATAGCTATATACTTAGAAGCACAAGAATTTCTAAATTCAGTTTTGTTTCATTTTGATTTTGCTCTATTATTTCATAGCATGGCATATTCTGAGATGTAATTAACATATTATATTAATTTCTGATGTGTAATATAACTCACTATTTCTATATATTGTGAATGGAATAGATCATAGCATTTAGTAAACATTTACCACAAAATGCAGCAACAATTTCCACACCCCAGTGGAAAGTTTTAAGATTTACTCCTAAAAGACTTTTTAATATAAAATGTAGTATTAACTAATATATTTTGCTGTATATTATGTCCATACTATATTTTTTAAAACTGAAATTTCAGTAATTTTGAACTGTTCTTACATTTTGAACACACCCTCATCTCCGACATCTGTGAATCTGTAAACTTGATGTTTAGATTTTTTTAAAGATTATATCATTAATGAGATTATGTGGTATATTTATATTAGGAAATGTTTGTTTCTTTTATCCATGGCATTTCTCAGATGCTGTGCTCCTGGCATTGCTCAGGGAACCAGGTTCTAACATGTGTTGACTGCATGCAATGCAGCAGTCCTACATACTATACTATTGTTCTGGCTTTTATGATATATTTAAAAAATTTTTTTGTGTGGTTTTTGGGTCACACCCGGCAGTGCTCAGGGGTTATTCCTGGCTCCATGCTCAGAAATTGCTCCTGGCAAGCACGGGGGACCATATGGGACGCCGGGATTCGAACCAATGATCTTCCGCATGAAAGGCAAAAGCCTTACCTCCATGCTATCTCTCCAGGCCCTGATATATTTTAAAATTTCTCTTCTTTCTCTTCTTCCTTTCTTCCTTTTTCCCTTTATTTTTTCCTTCCTCCCTTCCTTCCTTC